>VUQG01011284.1:3837-20701 GCA_015106755.1 Etia nguti | reverse complement strand
CGAGGAGTAACTAAACATCTGACACAAAGAGCAGGAAAGTGCAGGAGGGACAGGTGAAGAGGCCATGCTGCTAGCGAGTTGGCTACGAGCTAAGCTAAGCTAGCGAAACAGTAAAGACACAGTGAGTGAATACTTTGGCTATAAATTAGGTAGTGAGTACACAGAAAGTGTGCTTCAGATGAAGCACATGAAGATTATACTATGAAAATAGAATGTATCTAAACGTTTTTAATTAAATTGCTAAGCAGATAAGCTACTCAAAAAACACCACTGTGTTTGAGCAGGAACAGGAAGTGATACTCTACCGCAGAGAGAGCGAACACCAAGTGACAGCGCCACCAAGAGTCAGGGGTCATGAAGTGACAAAACATGAACCGCCAGAGAGGAACACTGGTTTCAACGGGTAGTCATAGGCCATTTACATGAAAAGGGAAAGACCATCTCTGAATCGAGGAGGGGGCCTAATGGTACATCTTTCACCATCTTACAATGCTGTGATTGCAGCTATTCCCCAACTCTCTGTGAATGCTACTCATGGCCATTGATTGGTGGTCACTGATCAGTGGTCAGTGATCAATGGTCATGACAATTTGCATATTAATGACCACGAAACTGACCTCACGGCTCATTGTTAGTCAGTGGTGCTAGTGTCAGTCATTATGCAAATGTGCTGTTTATAAGGTTGGGGAAACCTGCAGTCAGCTGAGACTGAAGAAGTCACTTGGATGAGTATCCAAATGTTTCTTCCACTGAAAACGCTACGTCCAGATGATCAGAATCAGCCCCCCACCCCCAATCCTTCCCTCCCCATCCCCAACTGCCTCCCTCTTGCCGCTCCATCACACCACCACACATGCAGACCCTTGAGGTACAGGTGTGTGTGTCATTGAGGTGCAGGAGAGGTATCCCACCGAAAACGTTACGTCCAGATGATCAGAATCAACTTTTGGGGATCTTCTTACCTGGATGATTGAGCATGCATCAAGACAGTGTCAGGGACCATTTCAGTTACTACTAACATCCCAGACAGCAGCTAAAGTGAAAGGTCAAGTCACTTGGTTTCATGCTATTCATTGCAAGAGAATTTCAGAACACCAATCATACCCCAAACTGGTTTAAAAGAGTACTACATTGATGTTGAGGAAGACATGCTCTACCGCTTCAACCTACATGTATGTTGGAACAAAGAGAGAGAGAGAGGTGAAAAAATACCCTCCTCCAACAAGGGCTCATCAATGGAACACAGACAGCACCTGATTAAACAACAAGTCAGATGTGACCTGAAATGTTCAGCATGTTTTTCAGTGATGGTATCTCTGGATGTGACTTTTCTCATAATTTTTTACACAACAAACATTCATATGACATCACAAACACAGGAAAAGCTGGCATTAATAATTTAATCAAGGCATTCCTTCCAGTAAAGTTTTAAATCTTTACCTAGTCTTATGTCAAAAATAATGTATAAGAACAGTGTACCAATTTCACAACCAAACAAATTAGTCCTGTATACCTCAGAAACCTTTGCATCAGACCCTTATTTTCCTGATGCTGATTACAGCTATAAGATCCTTTGTGATACTGTCCATACAAATTCTGGCACAGCGACTAAAATTCCTGAGTTTTGTGACCATTTTATTCCATCAAATGACTCTACAAGACCTAGAACGACCTTATAATCACCAAGGATTCCTCTGTCACTCGATTACACAGCTCAGATAAAAAGGTCACTGATGTGTGGTGGCTATGTTGAAAATTCATGACTACATCTGATTTTCCCCAGAACTTGGAAAAGTACATGTGCCAGAGTTAAACTAATGCAACAAACAATGATTCATCCACATATTCAACTGCAAACATCATCCACTCACTATTTAAATGTTTACATGTTTAAAGGACATCTTTGGCACTCTAAGGTATATATAAATGTCATGTCAGTTGTTCTATGTGGAGTCCCTGATGAGTACAAAAGCGCATAGGTAAATTGCCACAGGACTTAACACAGGACATATCATTATTTCCATTCATAGGACCCACTCTAGAAACCAACAAAAATAATGAGTGGATAAGGTGCATCTGTTACAGCCATCAATGATTTACAAATTTTGCTAGGGATGCACTGAAAACTCTAGGGAAACAAATACATCCATATAGGCCTGTGTCTTGACAAAATAGAATAGAACTTCATATGCGTTGCATATTTATTCCTAACATTACTGCAGCTGATGGGTTATTTACAGACACACTCTCTAATTTCGAAACGTTGGCTAATGAACTTGAAGAGAACGTTGGCACAGAGAGTTCTGTCTGAGTGACTGACTGACAAAATTTTTCAAATGGAAACGAAACACTTTGTTGGTCTCTCTAATCACAAGAGTCATTCTAGCTTTGCCTTTCCTAACTTAGAGTGGATGCTGTGTGATCCCCTGTATTAGAGGCCTGATTGTTAGAACAACTGATAAATTTGTCTTTCATCATCAAGTGATGATGAAAGCTGAACAACAGCTTCCCTCTGAATTAACAACCTGATATAAATCTTATACCTAACTGGATACCTCCCTATCATGATTATATAAATACACATTCCTTAAACAGAGAATAAAATGAAGATATATAGATTTTCAAAAACCTTTAGTTTTTAACCTTTAGAATGCCTACAAAACAGCTAAGGCTGTTTCATTTTCAAATTCATGATGTGTACTTAAAATCCAGATCTGTAAGCACTGATGTTTTAGGAAGTTTATATCATTATTATTGATATCTGTTATTGGGTTTTATTGATACCCATTAAAAACATTTGGTATGTGACAGCAACTTTCTTGTACAAAGGGTGCATATGTGAAGATTGGAAAGAACAGGTCTAAGAAGTGCCAGCAAGCTGTATTCCAGTATTATTATTATCAGTAGCTGCCTATATGACTGAGAAGAATAATCAGTAGTAAGCAAGCTTTTATCAATACAAGTATAAAGGAGCTGTTTATTCTTTTCTGCATTAATTCTGGTATGACAACTTTTGTAAAGGTTTTGTTCAATGAATGCCAGAATGAATGAGTTTATTAAATGTTTGTTCAACACTCATTTTGTTTTTTAATGGCATACAGTGGCAGTGAAGGACAACTAATAATTGTAGTTTACCAGCATAATTTGTGAAAATAAGCCCACTAAGCTCAAAGGAAAAAGCATAAGGAACTCAACCCAAGAAAAGTATTTAATAGTTATTCATGTTAGTTAATCTGAAGTAGTAGGACTCACTTTGGCCGTACTGACTGTACTGATAGCCGGCAGCAGCCACAGATGGGTCCATGCTGTAACTGGTGGTGCTGTATGTGGGGGGACAATAAGACTGTGAAGAGGGAAGGCTGTCCACCGTCTTAAGGGAGGCCTCAGCTGAACGCTGGCTGCAGCTGGCTGAGATACTGTTGGATGAAGTAGAGTCCAGAGTGCTGTGGAGAGGTGAGATTGGGAAGTCGTGCTGTGTTTGTGAGGACACACCACTGGAGTTACTCAGGATGCTCATAACCTGCAAATAAAGAGAAGATGCATCAGAATTTGCCACAGGCAACAGAGCAAAATATCTTGAGGACCATTAGGTTATGCATAAGAATAATTCTTGATCATCTTGATGAATACCTAAGCTTTAATTTGTTGCCACCGAAACGTTATTGGTTCTCACACGATATGCTGTCACATGATTTTTTTCAAAAGTTCTTTCTCTCTGCAGGTCACAGAAAAAGGCACAAAATACATTATTAAGTTGCATGTTCAGTGTGGTTTTATTATTAGCTTATACAGCCAAAGGGACTGTGAGCTCACACCCTGATTAGGCCTCTTTCATCTCTTCATCCACAATTCACAAGAACAGCTTTTCCTCTTAGACCATTTGTCAGAATTTAATCAAACTTACAATAAACTGTCACATAATAGGTCTTCATCCAAAATATCCTCAAGGTCAAGGGCATTTTTCCATTTTCACAGCATGATGTCCATCCACAATAAAAGCAAATTCTTGTCCCTGATGTATTGAACAATATTAAACAGCATCACATCTTTGCTTTTTGCAAATGATCGTAGTTTCTCTCAGTATGTGCAAAGGGAAGAAGACCCTGGAGCACTCATATCCAGTTTGACCTTCCCATATTTCTCATAAGTTGCAGACATATTTCAGAGCATAGATAGAAAGTATCTGAATAGGATGACACAGACATACAGTGGCTAGCACTGTCACCTCACCATAAGAAGGCCCTGAGTTTGACTCAACCAGCTAGTCTGGGCCCTTCTTTGCATATTCTCCCCGTGCCTTTGTGGTTTCTCTCTGTTTTTTCTCCCACAGTCCAAAGACATGCATGTTAGGTTAATTGGTGAAATTGGCTCTGAGTGTGAATGGTGTCTTGTTTCTATATGTTAGACCTGTGACAGACTAGCAACCTGTCCATGGTATACTCTGGATGGACATTTAAATCATAATCAATCAACATAACCACTATTGTGACCATCCTACTAAATAGGTTTACTGAACCAGTACAAACAAACGAAACCACTGGAATTCCAGATATGTGTCTAAAAGAATATAAACATAGTGCAAAGAGGAGATATTGGAATCCGTAATCTACATGCTACTATTGAATTTACCAATGCACACCAACAAATAAACATTATGTATAATGTAGACAGGACACATACATACAGTACAAGATTCACCTGGAAATGCTGAAAATGTGATTCTTTTTTTTTTCTACTTCTAAGAAGCAACATTCACGCAAGCATAAAATGGTTTACCTTCTTTAATGTGAATGTCCTAAGCTTTTCTAATAAGGTAATTTCATATCAGAAGAATCATTCTTCACTTTAGCTTGCACAATTTTGGCTCGGTTAGCTCCTGCAGCTGCACTACTAGTTAATAAAAATAAAAGTTGAAAAAAACTTAACATATTAAACATACCCAGAAAGGCAGGTTCTCACTTCTGCACTTCTTTTGCACTTCAGACAAGGCAACACACTCAGACAAAAATTGGTTTATCCCAGGTGCAAATTCCCAAACATAAGCTAAACAACATAGTGTATGCTGTACAGTGCAGTGAGGAGTGCTCAGACCTCTAGATTGGAGAAACCAAACAGCCACTTCATAAACACATGATACAACATAGAAGAGCCACCTCGACAGGTCAAGACTCAGCTGTTCATCTGAATCCAAAGGATAAGGATCACTTTTTCAAGGATGCCAATGTTTACAGTTTGGACAGAGAAGACAGATGGTTTGAAAGAGTTAAAGAGGCCATCTATGTCCACTGTGAATGCCGATCTTTGAACAGAGGGGGTGGCTTACGACACCAACTGGATCAACTCATGAAGAAGAGTTGTGAAAAGATAAGAATGAATAGGTTGGACTAATGGGAACTGAACATTAGAAATGGCCAATCATAATGGCAACAAAACTTTTTACCACATCATCAACAAGTAGACTGAAGGAAAAAATAAGGCCGATGTCCCAACAAAGATAAAAATGTGAATCTTGTGAGTCCCAAAGAATGAAAGGTGGACCCAAGCATCCCCTCTGACTTTGAGAGACAAGACATTGACTTTGCAGACCCAGGAGAAGCAATGGCAGAAAAATGGCAGAAAGGTTTGTAATGCTATATAATAATTAGTGGTGAACTGAAATAGTCCTAGAAGATTGGCAGAGAAGAGCTTTATTCAAGATTCGGAACAAAGGCATACATCTGAAGGGATCAAATGTGGAGCATCAATCTGCTCTCAGTGCACAGATCACAGATTGAGCTGCTGTGTCAAAACTGAAAATAGAAAAATCTGTCCCCTTGAAAATCATGATTCACCTGCTTACTTCTATCATGATCCCTATGGCTATTCCAGTGTAACCTGGAAGGGGTCAGCAACTATGAACAAAAAACTTGGCTTTTTTCAGCAAAGGTCCTTGACCAAATTCTTTAGCTCCAATCTGACAATCGCATGACTTAAAAAGTGGCTCAGGCAATCGTTACACAGAATACTCTGAATAATCTGAATAATCTGACTAGCTAGCCATGTCCTTTAAATGGAAAACCATTGGATGGGTTTTTTATGGCTTTTTATAACTGATCTTTATCACATTTCATATATGAGGTATATGGTACCATGAACACATGGTACCATATACCTCAATTTCAGTACCATGAAATTGAGGGCATTTGATTGAACGCCCTCAATCAAAGACTGAAAACATCAGTGCATCAAATTTTTACCATTATTTTTGCTGGCTGGTAGATTCATCTTGTCAGCTGACAAGAAATAAGAAATATCAGTGCAGCTGCTGCTGTGGGCCCTGATCCGGATGGGCCCGGGACCCCTGCCCTTGGTGGATTCCAGGGAACGGGGGTGACTACCAGGGTCAGCGGGGGAGCTGGCTCCAGGGAGGGGGTACTTTTCCCCCCACCCACAATCCTTCCCTCCCCATCCCCAACTGCCTCCCTCTTCCCGCTCCATCACACCACCACACATGCAGACCCTTGAGGTACAGGTGTGTGTGTCATTGAGGTGCAGGAGAGGCATTCCTTTCCCACTGGGGGTAGGCACACTAAACGGTGTCCAGAGGACGGTCTGTATATTCAGCCTCACCTCTGGTGCTGCTGCCCACCTCTAAATACATTTAGACATTGAGAGTTCTCAGGAGGGGCCGTGCTGACAATAGCTGCTTTCTGGCAGAGAGTATCATGCCCCTCCCATGTTTTAAAAGCACTTTAGAATAGCACGCAGCAACACCACATATGAGCGACCAGAGTGAGATATGGGGCTTTCACACTCCCTTTTTCTGTTTGCCATCTGGGGCGGGGGGCCAGGCGGAGGAGTTGGCCGTCTGGTCGGGGTCTGGAATGCTGGGCTTCCCTGCTGCTGCCGGACCAGGGGCGGCCTGCTTGTCTCCACCCCATAGCAAAGGGAAACATCTCTTGGGTCTGGAGGCAGATTGCCCCTCTGGGGGTGATGGTGCCTGGACCTGGGGGTATAAAGTATGTTTGGGGAGTGTGAGTGTGTGTACAGTGTTCATTTCTGTTTTTCTCCATGCTGGACGAGTGCTGAGTATTTGTATATGTGTGCATGAGGGTGGGAATGCATGTTTGTGTCTGTGTGTGCCTGTTTGTCTATGTGTATGTGTCAGGTCGGGTCTCAAACTCCACCTCTCTGGGAACATCTCAGGCCCTCCCAGGTGTGGGGGCCTGTCACCCACCACCAGACTCCCTGCCAGTGGCTAATGCCCTCACCCATAGGTGCGTTAGTGGTTATCTGTGTCCAGGGCTGGGTGGTCGGGTGTGTACTGGCTCACTCCCGGCGGCTGCTTGGCAGTGCCTGGTGCCCGTGGCTCGGTCGTGCCCCATCCGGGGGGTGGGGGGCCCTCGGATCTCTGGTCTCTGGGCCCGGGGGCTCGGTCCGGTCTGGGGCAGCTGGCTGCTGGTGGAGCCTGCGGACCTGTCACCGCAGCCCCCTGTGGCTTCTGCACCGTAGCTGCTGGGTGACCCTCCTCAGCTCTTTTCTAGGGTGGTGGCAAGGCTGCCCCTCCAGTTGTCATCCTTGGGCTCTTGTCCTCTGGGGGGCCTCCAGATGTCTGGTGCCTGGATCTCCTCCATGCCTGCTTCACCCATGCGCACGGGTGTTCACAGACACACACTATTTTTTTGTCGGTCTTGTGTGCAGCTCAGTAGCATTCAATATTTATTATTTACTGTTATTTATGCTTATCTAGGTTGTTGCTGTGGTTTCCCTACTGTGTTTTTTTTTTCTTTTTTTCTTTTTTTTTTCAGTAGGTGATCTAGTGGAATTTTAGTGTCTTTTCTCTCTGTCCCTCTTCCCCTCTGTTTTTCTTTCTCTCTCCTTTTCTTGAACTTCTCTTGTCTACGTCTTTTTCTTTCCTATCCCCTGGTCCTGTGTGTTCCAATTGTAATAACTTAAAAAGTAAAAAACAAATGTGTTTAAATCAATCAGTCAATCAATAATAAAGATCAATTAAGTGGACCAGTATGGCTAAGCCAGCACTAGCACTAGCACTAAATTTCCTTGAGTGAGTCACAATATCAAATAACCGCTGTGAAAAATACTGCAACTACCCTGACTCATTGGAGACAAGTGCACTATTTGGTCATGATACAAGTACTTCTAAAAAAAACAAAACTAAAAAAAACAAGCATTGAAACAGAAAAGCAGATGTTATTTCCAGGTTATAGCTAACATTATCTGTAGCCAACACCCACATTTCATCCAAACCACAAGAACTAGAGAGGCTTATCACTTCTCTACCCACTCAGTCAGTCAGACAGAACCCTGGGATATGTTTAGTTTTTACTGAGGGAGGAAGAGAGGGTAACACTCTAAGTGACAAATAAAGAAAAATATATCCTACAAACATTCCATCAGTGGGTATGATTTAAATTCCTCCGCTTTTCTGGCAGCTTTCTTGAGTAGGTCTTGCATTTTATTTATTTATTTTCTCGATAAAGCTGCTTGGTTTGCATCTTGCCAAACTAAAACAGCGTCTGTTTTTCAGGGGATTTCCAATTAACACCCCACACCCCCACCTCGTATCCATTCCTCATTACGGGAATGGTGTAAATATATGTGCTCATCCTTTTTGATTTGTTGACATGGTAGAATGCCAGTTGACAGCATGCCCAGTCAAAGGGCTTAGTACTGCAAATTTTAATAGCAGCTGAGCCTAGTATTAGGTACAACTGTCATTGATATTCAGGTGCATAGAACTATGTCTCCATGTCTACACACTGTAAACTGGGGCGCTCTTTTGTAAGTAATATTTAATTGAGGATGGAGGTGGTTGGTGTGTGTGTGTGTGTGTGTGTGTGTGTGTGTGTGTGTGTGTGTGTGTGTGTGTGTGTGTGTGCGCGCGCGCAGGTGGGGGGTAAAAATGCTCACATTTCTTGAATAAAACTCAACACATTTCCTCATTGAGGAAGCAGAAGCATATATTACAGTATTGCTGGGGGTGGATGGTGTGCAGGCAAGGCCCCCACACCCTCCATCCCACCTCCTTATCTCAGGCCGACAGTTGTCAGGAATCACGAGCAGAGGCCTGAGTTAGCGCGGCAGGCAGGCCTGGGGATATGGATCAAAGAGACAGAGCTGGAGAACCAAAGAAGCTCTGATCCCCCAACACTGAAACCCACTCTATTCTATCCTTACTCACCCACTCTCCCTCTCCCCCCCCCCCCCCCAATCCCCCCACCCCCACTCTTACCCTCTCTCTCTCTCTCTCTCTCTCTCTCTGACATCAAATAGCAAGCCGGAGAGCTCCACCAAAGCAGGCTAAATCTTCCTCTCATAACAAACTGGAGAGAAAATGTAAGAGGAGAAATGTGTTGTCATTTACTCATGGTGTGCTGAGGTGTTGGGGTCACTATAGGAAAATAATAGTTTCATCTTTTGTGGCAGGTCACAAAATTTTCTGACCTGACAAAAAGGTATTAGTTAAGCATTTCTGGCTGCCTGACTGAAAAGAAGAAGAAAAAATCCTCAACATTTAGAGGGCTGTAAAACAAAATGGATTCATTTAATTTGTGTGAAAAACAGAGTCCTACCTAAAAAAAAGGTTTCTTTTCAAAAGCTTTTTTCAGAGAGGTTTGAAACAGCTCTGTTTGAAAAGCTGTGAAACTGTCCCTATTTACATGCAGTGCCATAACAGGGGTAGTACTTCACACTGTCATTTTGTCTGTCTGTCAGTAACTGTTGGAACTGGGAAGTACTCAGTTTCAACATGAAAGCCCACCTCTAATTCTTTCCCATTCAATTTAAGAGGAGGAGGTGCAGAAATGGCTTGTGTGAATTACATTGCAAATGCAATATAGCTGTTTCAAATTGAATTACTGGCTGTCAGACATACAGCATATCGTCTTCCTGCCATTTTGAAGTGAGATCTTAGGAAATTCTCCCTGCATTGTTATCTCATGTAAATGCTTGGGAACATGATGAAAGGGTCAATGCCAGTAAAGCCATAATGGAAACCCTTCAGCTGGGACTCAGAATAGACTGAGAGGACAATAAACAGAATCCAGCAGCCTTTACTGCAGGCAAATTTCATTACAGGAATGAATACTGTTTCAGTCAAATAAATTTACTAGCATGGATTTGAATTTAAAATTTGATAAGATGTACTCCACAGTGAACTATTATGTCATGGCTTTGTTTTAACATAAAACAGGCAATAGTATAAATATACCTGAAAGAACGATAAGGACACTTATTTAAAACTCCATATTTAAAATTAAAGATTTAATTTTGTTAATAAAATCTTCAGGCTGCTTAAGATCATCCAGTATTTTGGGGGGCATACCTGCTAATCAGTCTTCATTATTAAAGACTCCAATCATCTCTAGAACTTATTGCCACCTCCCTGACACTACATATTGCTCACCTCAAGAGTCAGTTACAAACCATTAGCTTTGTGAGCCCACCTCATCTAGACAAATAGTCAAAGTATCAGTCCTTTTCCCCCCACCTGGACCTGCCTCACTGTTGGCCAGGTCTTGGTTAAACAGGGAGGAGCATGCTTTTTATCCTTGCCCAGGTTCTACCATAAGGAGGAAGGGGACTCTCATCATTGTCAATCTCTATTTTAACAGGGCAGTTCCACGTTTTCGCCTCAACACACCAGTGCTCAAATTCACTATATTGCCAAAAGTATTCACTTGTCTGCCTTCAAACGCATTTAAACTATATATTATAATATTCCATTCTTAAGCCATAGGGTTTGGTATGATGTCAGCCTATCCTTTGTAGTCATAACAGCTTCAACTCTTCTGAGAAGGCTTTGCACAAGGTTTAGAAGTGTGTTTATGGGAATTTTTGACCATTCTTCGAGTGCATTTGTGTGGTCAGACACTGAAGGTCTGGCTTGCTTTTCTGTCAGGTTGAGGTCAGGAGTCTGTGTAGGCCAGTCAAGTTCTTCCACATCAAACTCACTCAACTATGTCTTTACAGACCTTGCTTTGTGCACTGGTGCTCAGTCATATTGGAACAGGAATGGCCTATCCCCAAATGGAATTATCTTACTAATACTGTTGCTTGTTCTTTGTTACAAACCATACAAGACGTTTGTGCTTCAGTTTTGATGACTAAAATTCTATTATTTTATTAGTTCATTACTTTATTATATTTATATTTATTGTTTTATTAGTGCATTAATTAGTTGATATGTGTGTCTGTGTATTGTATCCCAAACAGTTTATGAAAGTAGCTTACTAATCAAGCAAAGTAGTAACCTGATAACTTATAACTCCACCCACTCGTCATTTAAGCTAACTTCTGGCTAAAAAAGAACAATATGGCATGGCCAAAAACACGGATGTTTCAAAATGTTAAGTCCAACACCACTGTCTGTGGTTTTGTTCCAGTAGCCAACTTCTCGTCAGTATTTATACAGATTTTTATGTGTTGCATGTACACATGCTCCACAAACTTCCTTTAGTCTCCTTTCTTATTCCTATCCCTCCACAAAAACTGTAAATCTTTTTTGGTCACCAAATCATAATGTTCCTTCTCCTGTCAATGAAAATAGGAGAAGGGGACTTCTGGTGACGTCATGGATGGATAGATAGCCAAACTTCTCAGCTCTCGATAGTATGCGATAGAATCCCCTGAAATCTAACAAGAATAGTGCTAGAAATTGTTCCAGTGGTATATAACTTCAGGGGGATTGATATGGAATGAAACAAAAGAGGTGGTTATTCCAAGAGTGAGATGTAAGACGAACAAGAAGACATGCATGGGGAACATGAGGCTGGAAAAGATGGTGTCAGTGAACCTCCGCAGTTAGCTAGAGACTCACTCTAGGTTTGAAAATACAAGTAAAGAACTAAAAGAGCTTAAAAAAAGACATCAAGGAAACCCTCCAGCCTTTTGGTGAGAACCTGAGAAACAGCGTGAGGAAAGAACTGGATCAATGAAAATGGGAGAAATGGGAGGAGTGGGGAATACAGACAGACGCATCTCTCATATAAGTTTGGAACGACAAGAAAACCTGCACAGGAAAAATTACCAGATCTAGAGTCAAGATTGAGGAGGAATAATATTTGTATATTCGGTGTTCCGGAAGGAAAAGAAGGCGACTCAACTATCAAGTTTGTGCATGAATTACTCAGGCGTGAACTGAATCTATCGGATGAGCTGAACCTCCAAATCCAAAAAGCGCACAGCTCGTTAACTGGGACAACGGTGGATGGAGCCCCACCAAGACCCACCATGGTGAATTTCCCTGAATTCATCACTAAAGAGAGTTTTGAGGGAGGCATGGGGAAAAAAAGATCCACGTTAAAAATGAACAGTTCTCTTTTGACAACGACTATGCAATGGAGGTAGTTTGCAGGAGAAAGGAATTCAACAAGGCCAAGAAAGTGCTGAAGGAAAAGGGCATATGATTCCAGACTCCCTTCAATAGATTGAAGATTTTCTGGGAAAGCGGCACCCGCATCTACAATAACGTAAAAGAGGTGAGAGAAGAACTGGAAAGACGGGGCCTTATGGAGCCAACCCCGCTTTCAGACACCTGCAGCGACTTTGGGACAGAGCTTTCACAGAGGAGCAATGCAGCAGCGGTGATGTGAGCCAAAAAAAAGCTTCAGGAGTTCCGGCGGTCTCTGGAACAATTCTTATTAATCACGCAGTACAAAACAAACACACCGGTAGGACTGTTTCAAACTTGTTTAAACATCTGTTAATGTGTGTATTCTCCAAAAATGGAAAAGCTGATTAACGGGAGCCCAAGGGACCTTTTTTATCTTCTTTACTATGTTGGACTCATTTAGAATGACGGCTACTCCTATTTTCGGTTTGTTTGTTCTGAAACAAACAAATCTGAATTAGGGCCAGTCTTTAGAAGGAGACTTACCCTACGATCTCCCAATGGGATCATTGCAGAGGTTATTATTATCTTCTACTGTATCTGAAGCAAGTATGTTTTAGTTCAGCTTGTATATGTATTGAGGATAGTTGGTTTGGTTAGTTCCTGTTCTGATTTTGTTCATGCAGTCTTTAAATCATAACTATGAAATGTTAATGGCATGAATAATCACATTTAAAGAAGGAAGGTACAAGGAGAAAGCCAAGAGTGGAGTAGCAATATTGATCTCAGACTCTGTCTTTGAAAAATTAAAAGAAATACAGGACAAAGAAGGTAGGTATGTTCTTGTAAAAGGGAAAATGGAAAATACAGTAGTCACTCGGGGCCGGCTGTAGTTCAGGAGGTCGAGCAGATCATCTGGTGATCGTAAGGTTGGAGGTTTGATCCCTGGTTCGATCCCCAGTCTGCGTGCTATATATATCCTTGGGCAAGATATTAACCCCGAGTTGCTCTGGGAGAGTAGAAAAGTGCTATATAAGAATTAGTCTATTTATCATTTACTTTGATCAATGTATATGTACCCCCCTACTAAGGATAAGACACTTTTTAAAATGCTGTTTGAGCTTATAGCTGTGGAAAATGTAGAAATTCTAGTTTGTGCTGGTGATTTTTATATGACCCTAAATTACAAACTTGACACAACTAACAACAAAAGGAGTAAGAGCCAACTCTCAAGGCTAGTCAATATTTCATGAACAGAGCTGGGGATGTTTGAGTGGGGAGTAGAGTAGAATGAATCACTTTCCAGAGGATGAAGTTCTCGCCATATATCAGTCTATTCAAAGACTGATTTTTTTTTATGAATTAGGTTGATAGACACAGAGTGGAAGATAGCAAAATAAGAACACTGGATCTGTCAGATCATTGTACTGTCTTATACTCCTTAATATTGATCTACTCAGAAGGACCAAGAACACACACTGGAAATTAAATGTGGGAATCTTAAATAATCAAGAAATGAAAGAAGAGATTAAGACAGACATTAAATGCTGCATTGAAGAAAAAAATAGCCCAATGGACGACATTATAATGTGGAGCACGGTAAAAACACACCTGAGGGGAAAATTAACTGCAAAAACTGCTTTTTTGAAAAGGAGAAGAGAAGAAAAATACAAAAAGCTGACCAATGAGTTAACACGATTAGAATCTCAACTTAAAAAAAACAGTGAGGAAACAGCACTACATGTTACTATATTGGTAACTGGATGAAGTTTTGAGTAATGAGCTAGAAAGTAATGAGCTAGAAAGGAAACTCAGATTTACTAGACAACTCTATTATGAGTTAGGAGCTAAAGCAGCAAAATATCTAGCTAGGCGCATTAAAATACTATTAGTGCAGTTCATAAAATTAGATATCCAGTAATAGACCAAATGCTGTTTGAACCAGAGGAAATTCAAAACGTGTTCTATGATTACTACCAAAAAATATATTCACAACCCCCAGCAAAATGTGAATTGGAAATAAGCAAATTTCTCTAGTTTCTGGGTTTACCGGCTATAGGAGAGCTACAAAATAGAAAACTGGTCTCAGAAATTACAACAAAGGAACTACTTAGCGCAATAGGCAAACTGAAAATGGACAGAACCCCAGGTAGTGAATGGTATAAGACCTTTGGGGAGGAATTGTCTCCAAATCTCCTAAAATTTCTCAATGAAACCATGATGGAAGGGAATTACTCTCCCTCTTCATTAATCAGCAAACAACACACATTAAAATGGAAGACTAAATCTACTACATATCTTGGCATGGTAATAACAAAATCCTTTAAGGAAACATATAAATTTAATTATTATAAAATTAATATCACATTAATCTTGATATCAGGCAGTGGTCAGCGTTCAACTTAGACTTTACATTTCGATTTGATATAATCAAAATGAATATTTTCCCAAGATTACTCTTCTATTTATCAATATTAATCTATTTCAGTCAATACCTTTCACTATCCCTGACACTCAATTTAGGAGATGGAACAAAAGTATATCTAGATTTATCTGGGCTGGCAAGAGACCAAGAATGCGTTACAAAACACTCCATTTGGGGAGTTTGAGGCAGTATTATTTTGCTGCTCAGATGAGGTTTAGTCTATGCATGTTGGCCTTATTACAAATCAAATGGAAAATAATAGAAACTAAAGCTGAGTTATTTTCAGTTCAATCTGCATTAGGTGATACAGAGTAAGTTTGTAAGAGTTCAGTCTGGGAGGATATATTGGGTTGCTTGACTGGCCTGCATTTGATTGTAAACCTCATTCAAAAGTTAGGGAAGGAGGTTTTAAACAATTGGAAAACAAGGGTATAACACCACTATGCACATTAATGCAAAAAGGCCAATTTAAAAGGGCTACGAGAGGAATTTAATCTAGATCAGCTAGACTTCTTCAGATATCTACAGGTAAGGGATTCCTAATTAACAAAAATAAAACCAGTGCTACCCTTAGGAGACAAAACATTTTAGCTGAAGCCTACAAGAAAAAAAACATAAAACTTTCTCTGGGGAAGAAGAATTGAAGATCCAAAAACTGGAGGATATTTGGCTGGAAGTTTGTTTTTTCACCACACCACAAATTAGGAGCAAATTCTCAGAAACACTGGAGCCCAGCTAGAGGCAGTGTGGGAACCTTTTGAACATGTAAAAAAAATAAAGCCATTTTAGGATCCAATTCACATTTAACTGTCTAAATTACTTGGATATAAAATACCTAAGTGTGAAGATCTTTCTTTTTTGTCATCTTAGCGAGACCTCGGTTAAGAGTAAAGATTGGTTCCTCTGTAGAATTTTGTTAATTGCTTGTAAAAAGTCAATAAGCAGAAGATGGTACAAAGCTGAATGACCAAATTAAGATCACTTGAACGGGGATATCAAATGGTATTTATATTTTGGAAAAGATGACTTTTCAGCTCAGATTAAGGGGAGACAACTTCCTTAAAAAATGGCAAAAAATGACTTCCTATCTTCAGGGGACTCAGGATGCTGAAGATAAGAATTATAAGAATAAGAATTACCAGGCAGGGATAGCTCAGTAGGTAAAGTGTTGGCCCCATGATCGGAAGATCAGGGGTTCGATTCCCCTGAACGGCTACCCTGAGGTACCCCTGAGCAAGGTACCGTCCCTACATGCTGCTCCCCGGGCGCCCAATGGCAGCCCACTGCTTCACTGAGTGAATGGGTTAAATGCAGAGAGGAATTTCCCCACGGGGATCAATAAAGTATGCATTATTATTATTATTATACTCATGTGTACTGTACAGATCATCATATGGACTGGTGAGCCCAGGCTCACACAGTGCTACTCTGCAAGCCATTTAGACCACTTAGATCACAAAAAACCTTAAATAAACAAACCTGCTACTGCATATGAACAGCAATACTAAACGGTTTTCGTAAAGCCATCCTAGGTGGGCTAGAACCAATCCCAGCTGTCCGGCAAGAGGCAGAGTACACCCTAGACAGTACATCAGCCATTGAGGTGACAATGCTAACCATCACACCACTGTGCTGTTAAATTGTTGCTTAATTTTGGATTCCATCTATAAAAATGTTTTTTTTGATAAACTTTTTTTCAGTATAGTAATATACAGTTGTGAAAGACTGAAGTTAGTTAGTTATTAAGAAAAAGAAAAAACTGTAATTTAAGGTTTGTGTTAGCACATGTAGTCTAGAATTTTGCATGGGGATATGGATGTGCTACCATTCTGAAATTTTCAAAATACTATACATGTTATGTTTTGCATCAGATTACTGTCTTAAAATTAAATCTTGCTGTTGTTTTGGTTCAGTGGGTGAGTGGGCGCCCATATGCCACATGGTCAGAAAGCAGCGGCCCGGGCTCGAGTCTGACCTGTGGTCCTTTGCTGCATATCTCCCGCTGTCTGTCTCTACTGTTACTACACAACAAAGAAAAAGGAAAATGCCAAAATGTGTGTGTATATATATATATATATATATATATATATATATATATATATATATAT
>VUQG01011283.1:61126-76896 GCA_015106755.1 Etia nguti | reverse complement strand
ACTGTCATGGCTGTGTGCAGGTAGGCAGGGAGAGAGGACCCAAAAGCAGGACTCACGGAGGCAGAAGAAACTCAAAATACTCAGCTTTATTGCTGGGAAGAAACTGAACAGAAAACTAACTAAACTGGGAGTACAGAATAAACTAAACAGGTAGGCAGGCTGGCAAACAAAACACACAGCGGAAGTGAGGGTGAGCAGACATTAACGACGCGACAACAAGTAGGGGAAGACGCAGACACTAAATACAAGAGGTGAACGGAGTGAAGAGGAAACAGCTGGGAGACACGGCTGACGCTGATTACACTGACGAGACAGGGAGAGCACAAAGCTGAACGCACTGACATAAGACACAGACCTACAAAATAAAACAGGAAGCACACGACAGACACAGAGATCCAGACGAGACACAGAACTTAACAGACGCAGACTGATAGACAGACATAATGACATCATGGACAGACAGGGGGAACACGGAAGGCGGGACCAGGGCAGGCACAGAGCAGAAACCTAACAAATGGCAAATCATAATGGAATACATAATCAGAATAAACAAAAGCATAAAGAAACACAAAACACTGAGTCGACAGACTCAGGACCATGACAAGGACTCAAGCATGTGATTCAGCACCAATGCAGCAACGTCTTAGATGATTGATTTTCAATATAAATTCTACATGGTACTTTGATTACCTTAAAGAGCTACGGTTTATTCTAAATTGTTTATATTTTTAAAAAAGCTGTTATCGAAGTAAGTTCAGTTTTGAAGTTATTCAGGTGATCATCGTCTAATTTTTTTTTAAGGTCTTGTCCCTGTTGCTAGGTGACATATGCAAAAACACTGTTCTCTGTGATCAGTCAGTAGTTTCGCTGCCACATGAAGTACAGTCCTAAACAAGCACCAAGTACAAAGAAGAAAATAAAGATGGAGACAGAACTTCAAGCCTCAGCAACACTAAAGGAACTCAGTTGCCAGGTTGACCCCTCTGTCCATCAGGACACTCTGAGCGAGCTGATGAAAGAAAAAGATCAACTTGAAGATCAGCTGGTTTCCTCTCAGTTCAAACAACACGTTTCATTGTAGACATATTGCTGCAGGAAGGAAGATCAAAGCGCTGGAGACTGAGCTAAAATAAGTGCGCCATGACCTGATCAACTCTCAAAACAAAGAAGCAAGTCTTAACTTAAAACCGGAAATGGAAAAGCAGAAAATGAAGCACCCAAGAAGACTCGTGAAGAAGTGCACGGCCAAACTGCAGTCCAGTGCGGACCGACCTGAGGACGCTGAACAAGAGCAGCATGAAAAGGTCCTGACTTTGAAAAAGGGTATCGTTGATTAAACAAGGAACTTTAACGATGAAGGCCATGATGCTGCAGACTCACAATGCCCAGGGTGTAGAGACTTAGACTTCCAACTTCCAAAGCTTCAGATGCAGGTTCTGCGGCAGGCCGTCAGTCTGAAGAGCGTTGGAAAGGAGAAAAAGACTCCAGCAAAGTACCAATGGTACTGAACCCATGGAGACCAGGAGCAGCAGACTGACTGGCAGTGTTGCCTAAGAGCTGCAGATCAACAAGGATCAAAAGGATGTGAAGGTGGAGGCTGCCAGTAACCAGAACAACAAGAGTCCTATGTTTGAAATACAGCAGCTCAAAGAAATTTTCAATGCTGACAAAGCCTTCACAATAAATAACCAAGCAACGACCACAGCAGTGGAGACTGAACTTCACCTAAGCTGGTGTCGAGGCTGCTCTGTTAAAAAATATGTCATCTGAACGAAAACCCAAAGGTGAACGTGGACTCCTAGGTGGAAATGGAGAAAGGACAGACCTCCATGGTTCAACTGGAGCACCTAAAGGTGGACATTGAAGCAAAGGAGCAGCTGCAGTTTCATCAGTCGGTGCAAAGAAGAGAGGGTTTCTCTATGAAGAGACACTGAAGGACACCAGGAAATGGCAAAGGAAACAGAGCAGTAGTGGAGCAAAACAAGGAAGACAATCAATTTGCGAAATTGTTTTCTATCTTACTTCTTTAGATAATCGATTATCTCATGTCACAAAGTCTGCGTGTATTCAACATGTACAGTATGTACTGTAACTACAACTGAGGAAAAATGTGGGTACTTTGAGTGTGTCCACAATTTGAATTTTGTTAGAATTTAGGCTTTAGTTCTACCGCAGTGAAGGAATAGACGGCGCTGTGTGAATACAAAAGTTAGTGTCATGAATTTGCATCTTGAAAAACACTTAAATTCATTACACAAAAAGATCACTGACACAAATAGAATTTTTCCTTTATTTTTGTGTCTGTTCAGCCATTTTACTTAATAATAAATCTCATTTTTTAGATTTTTCTAAGCTGTTAAATATCCAAAACTGTCTTCCCACTAAGAGAGATTTATTATGATGATTTAAGATTTATCAGTCTTACTTTTTTACTTCCTTGCTGTTTAGCGATGGCAGTATAGAATCACTAATCTATTTGCAGCCCTGTTGGTACTCTTGCACTCCTGTGCTCGGGTTACATCACATCAGATTGGTTAACAGTGATGATCAAAAATCACATTCTCCAAATTACAAATGTTTAGTACAACTATTAAACACTAATCCACAGTTACATAGAAATAATTAAATGAAATCATAATATTTACAAAACGTATTTCTATTTTTAAATATTTAAAATCCAACCCCCTCTTTTACCGTCCTTCTGTTTTGTGAGGGAAGAAAAAATGGTCAACGCAAGTTGCTCCTCACTAGGCCACGTAGATAAACGACTTTGCTTTTTAAGGCGCACGCTGACCTTTCTGAGCTGGAAAAGCAGAGCAAATACTAAATGACACAGCTAATTGTTTCACCCCAGAGTCCATTCTGCCTCTCTCACTCCTCTTTACTTCGACCAGTACCTTCCATCATTTCTTCTAATTTCTCTCAATTATTTTCTCCTTATGCTCTCTCCCATGAGGACGTGTTTGTGTGTGTGTGTGTGTGTTTGGTTGACCTTCCTGAACTGTATGGCCATTAATGGAGATTAGATAAAGTTGTCTCTTGCCTGACTCATTGGCATGCATTAAGCAGAGTACAATAATAACATACACACACACACATTCAAAAACACACGCAGGCAGAGTTACACAAGAAGAACGTCTTAAATCGAGGATATAGGACCAAATTAAAGGTAAAAGCGCTCTTGGTCTCCTTCTTTTGTGAGACATCATCTGTTTTTCAAAAAGCCGTGTTCGGCGTCCTTTTCCCTCCCTCTAATGGATTTTTGATTTTTCCAGAGCATGCAACACAATTAGCTTGTCTTTCTTTTTTATTAATGACACATTTACTGTTTTCTTTCCCCCCGCTGTTGTTTATTCTTACACTAAATTGAGGAGCAAAGAGGTCTTAAAAGTGCACGGCGTGTCTGTGTGTGTGAGTGTAGGTGTGTGGTAGTGTTATTTATTTGAACTAGCCTGTGGCTTCATTGTTCTTGTTTATTTTCATTTTTGTGAAACCTATGAAATTATTAGTGTTTACGTTAAATAAGAAGACACTGTTCCTAAAGTTATTTATTATTTTAAAAGATTTAATTGATTGCGGCGCGTGGGTTCGGCACCTTATTCGCATTCACTCCCATTTTCTTTATCATTATATGCGCTCAGAGTGATGGGGCTGAAGCCGAAGCGATCACGTCTACAACTGTGTAGATGCTGACTCTGCCTATCTTGACATGATGAAAGTACATCGCAGTTACAGAATGTAATACAATCACAATCATACTGAAGGATGTGTCATAAAGAAAGAAGCTAATTAACAATTCCAAGGACAAGCGATCTGACCTCACCTCGCAGTGGCACATCTGATATCTACATACAAATAGCGAGACCTTCCTCCCACTCAAAAGCATGACCAATATGAGGGAAAAGTGCTAAGACAGCAAAGGAAAGTTTAAATATGAAAATAATATGTTTCAATTAGTGTGAGGAGGTCAATCTCTCAAAGCTAAGTTTGTCTTAATCAGAGCTAATATGAGGAGACTCACAAAGCAGAGGTTTAGAGGGGATCGTCCTTATTTCCTCTCACATAAATATCCTATACAATGGTGAATGCTCATATTGAACACTGCCTAGTTAAAGTTTTCACAATGATTAGGTCAGTGTAGTTGCGAGTTTTACTACTCTTGGATTTGTATGGATTCTCAAAGAGTGTGAATATCCCTAATATAGTGAGACTTACATACTTTTAAAGCCTTCAAACCTTTACGAGGGGCATCTGATCTGAAGAATGTTGGCTTAAAGTTGGCTTACCCGTTTGCTTTGTGTGTATACAGTGTGTGTGAGAGAGGACAAAGGTCTAAAAACGTCTAAAAGTTTAAAGAGATCCTTCTGAGATCAAGTTACAGTGCAAAAATCTCAAGCCACCCCTTTGATATTTTGCCAGGAAAATTAGAAATTGATTGATTGAAACCTGCAAACATACAAGGAAATACAGAAGGGAAAGGCAAAAATAAATGAATGAAACTCATGCCAATCAGATAATATTGCATGGTGGATCAAAATCTGACGGTACTTTTCTGCATCAATTTAATCAAGATCTCCAACACCACTGGCTTAAATGTAGCTCAAACCATGACAGAACCTCCACCGTGTTTTACAGATGCCTGTAGACACTCACTGTTGTATCTCTCTCCTGACCTCCTCCATCCATAGTGATGATGATTTGAACCAGAAATTTTAAATTTGTATTCGCCTCTCCATCAGACCTGTTGTCACTTACTCAGTCTTGTGTAATGTTCATATCTCAGCCTTTTCTCCCTGTTTCCCTTCCTTAAGAACGGCTTCTTGACAGCCACCCTTCCACTGAGACCATTTCTGCTCTGGTTTCTGGGGAACACTAGATGGATTGACTACACTGGTCCTAACCTTGATTGAGGTGCTGTTTTTATGCTAGAATTATCCATAGGTCAGTGTTGAGTGGCTTACACAAAAACATTCCTGTGCAATTGTTCAGGTACAAGGACTGGATTGAAAATGAGCAAAAGAAAAGAAAAGTTTGTTCAACACCACTTTAGAAAAAAATATAAAGAAATGAGTGGTGACTGGAGACTTTTGCACAGTACTTGAGAATGTTTTGAAGCTGAGGAAATCCCTTCAAGCTCATACTGGTGCCATGAATGATAAGTTCTTTAGTAGCAAGTATAGCTTAATCTTTTAAAAATGTGAAGGAATGTTTTGACATAAAGCAGAAACCCAAGTAATTCAGATAATGAAATTAAGTATTTTAATTATTTATGGGGTCACCATCCAAGGATATTACTGCTAATGCTAATGAATGAGTAGCTGTAATAATGAAGTGAATGAAAACATGACTCTTTTATTTTGATCAAACATACCCAAACAGAGAAAACTTTACCTGTTTTTCCTGACTGTGTTAGATCTCTTCATGTGCTTCACACTTGGCTCTTCAACACAGTGTCTTGTTTGAATTCTATTCCAACCTTACCATTTATTTCTTCCTCTAACAAACACTCACACTAATATTTTTTTTGTACCTTTGCCCTTTTTCCATCTTGTCTTTCACACTGATTCCTCTTCCTACCACCTCTCATATGTCACAGTGCTACACAGATATACACTCAGAGAATCCCACTAAGATACAGACACCCAAAATGAAATCAAGCCGAGCCTCCCTCTGGGTCCATGTCCCACTTTCTCGCCAGGCAGTACATGGCCATACTGCCGCCGTGAGACTGACGGACCTCTGGCACAGAACAGCACAGTGCCGGACACAAAATCCCTCTCAAGGAGCAGATGCTTGCTTCCTCTTGACATATGCCCCTGAGATAGAGCCGGGTGAGGGGGGAACAAAATGGAGGGTAAGGCTGAAGATAATAGAGGGCGGGGGCGAAGGAGGGAGAGCGTTAATCTGGAGGAACAGTGAGGGAGCTGAAAAAGGAGGAAGGGAAGGCTACGGTTAGAAAAATGCAAGTCGAAGGCAAAGAAGACTCAGAAGAAAAATCTGAGGGCTAATTTAATTGTAAATAATACTCCAATAATACTTCATTCAAAGGCCATTTTGCTTCAATTATGTCAAAGCTCCTTTGAGGCCAATAAGGATGAGTGCGTAAAGGAAAAAAATGAACTTAAAAAAAAAAAAATTGAGCCAAGGGCACAAGGCCAGTTCAGAGTGTCAGAGAATGAGCTCAGAAGAAGAGCTAAAGATGAACAGATGGCGTTGAGCAGTGAAAGAAGAGATGTGATGGGAAAAGCAGGATGAGGCAGGAGGAGGAGGGGATTTTGAGAAAGTGCTGCCACATTTGTATCCTCTCCATGTCTCTTGGCTTCGTTTTCACTCTTTAAATATTCCTGACAGGTTACCAAACTATGATAAAAAGAAATCAACTCGGTTTTAATTCACTGGGAGACGGTAATTAAAATCCGTGCAATGGTCAATAAGAAATATAGGAAGAAATTACACGGGTTATCAGTGGCTTTTGCAGCCTGATAGCTATTGGCAGTGGTATTTTATGAAAACGGATACCAATAGTCACTTTGAAAATCATATATTTTCAACGAATGATGAATTACCGTGTGAGGAATGTACATGAGGGGTTATGGTCTGTATTCACAGCAAGATTATTTCATCAGCAGTTCTTTTCAGAGACTTCACATTACACTTACCTTGAGATTTCAATCTTGACTGAGTATTCAAAGTAAAGAAAGCCATGATAATCATATTTATATATTTTCATGTAGAAGGTCAGGTCGAGGGAAATACAAAAGCAAAATCTTACGTAGCTCTGAATATATAATCATAGACAGACATCATTGTAATTGAGAAATTTTGCTAAGTACAAGATGCCAAAACCTAAAATCTGTATTGATGGAAAACTAAAAGGATCACCAAAACCAGTAATAATAGCATTTACAACCACAGTAAAAGGCTTGGGATCTGATATACTATAAATATTGAGCCTATGGTAAACCATATGCCTGTGTCTTTACCTTACAGACTGAAGTTCTTCCAGCTTTTAAATACCAAAGAAGAGAGACAGCCTTCATTTGTGTTACTTGAGTTCCTTCAGGGTCTCAGAATTCAAAGAGAGTAGTGATAGCTATCATTTGTTGATACCAATGTCAATTTTAAAAAGCCATAACAAGGGTCATGGCTACGTTTGAGCCATTCTCAAGCTAATTTTCATCAGTCCAGGTCTGCGATATTTACAGAAAGCAAGCAACAAGAAGCAATGCAAAAGTTATCTTCAGTTATGTAAACTATGCAGAATTTATCAGTTGTCACTATGCTAGGTAATGACTGCTGAGCCCACATTACCTAAACCAACTCATTTCCATTCTAAAGGTGAGTTTAGGTTTTTTTAATGGAAAAAAAATGAATATTATACTCATAAATATACACTGATTAGTGTCTAATTACGTCTTCCAACAAACTGATGTGTTCTTATAAACTTAAAATTGATCCAATGAAAATAGGCGCTGACGCTGGTTTGTGGAAACCACCATCTTCCACCGCCATCTTGAATAGAGTTGTATAGATGGACATGGTCATTCTGCATAAATGGGTTTTATGTAAATGGGTTTAGACCGGCTACATACAGAGTACAAGAAAGGTGGAAGTAAGGAGAACTCGTAGTTGCTGGTGACCATGAGGCACCTTCAGACTTAACATACAAAGGATCATACCTATGATTTATCATCTGAGAAGTGGTGTAATCACCAAAAAACACACATCATCTCCATCAGTCACCTTAAACCTGATTTTTCTTCCTCTTGTTAAATATTCATACTTGTGTCTTTCACTGAGAAACAACCGATACTGTACAGACACACACGCTGCACAAGTATTTGCACACACAAACACTTACAACAACCCCTAGTATTGCAAGGTGAAATCTTTTCATTAAAGAAAACAAACAAGCAGAGTACACACACACACACACACACACACACACACACACACACACACACACACACTTGAGCACATAGTCTTTCATTAATACACACAAGAATTTAATTAACGTCTATTGATAAGCTCTGTCTGTCTTAAGGACATGTTTGTTTGTGAATATGTATATGTGTGTGGGTGCATGTCTGTGTATCTTAAGGACATGCTCGTTATGCAGTCATTATACAGTTATCTTCTTGATTTGTGAAGCATGAAGAGGAGAAGCACACACACACACACTTGCGAAGTGTAAGCTATAAACACGGTGTGTTGACGGATTAGATGGGAGTTTTTAATCATCTTAATTAAACCCAATTGTTATTTGTTGAATATTTGGCATTTATGAAGTTCACAGGGATATAAAGGCAGATTGAATACTAATTGAACTACAAGATCTCTATTTTATTACAAGACTCTGTCAAGAAGTGGGAAATGTTCAGTGCTGGTTTCATGGAAATGAGAGGTTAAAAACAACAACTAGAACAACTGAGACTTTGAAATGTATTTAAAAATCTTTGTTATGTTTTCATTCATCAAAAGATAATCGCTGTCAGCTGCCAGGCTAGAAACCGCTGGACCGGTTTTTTGTTGACAAGCATCAGAACATCCTGAACCTTTAATAGCGAAGACGAACCTTAAGAGCAGAGTTGAATTTAAAATCCTTCTGACATGTTTTAGCCATATTTTATTCACAACAGAAGACAGAAAACATATCAAATGATCAAACCAGTGTAAGAAAAATATTAGCTCATTTTCAATTTAAGGGGAGCAACATGTATCCGCCAAGTTGGGTTGGGTTGACCATCGGGATTGTTATCATCACTCAGTCCAAAAGCCTGCATGCCTGATGATACGGCGGTGCATTAGTTTCTATGGAATTGGCAGCTTGCACATCTAGAAAGGCTCCATCAATGCTGAAAGGAATATAAGGGGTTTTATCTTTCCCTTCATATGCCACGATCAGTCAAAAACAGATGGATGTCCTCTCTAAGCCTGGTTTTCTTGAGGTTTCTTCCTGTTCATATGGATTTCTTACTTTCCACCATCGCCAAGAGTTTGATCACAGGGGATCGTCTGAATGTTAGGGGTTTCTAAATGGACTGGTTCTCATATAGTGCTTTTCTACTCTACCCAAGCACTCAAACATGCCTCATTCACACCCACAAGCACATTTTTCTATGCTTTCTATCTGACATTCAGACTCTGATGGATACATCGGAGAGCACCTTGGAGTCAGTATCTTGCTCAGTGATATCTGAAATACAGACTGGTGCAGCCAGGGATCGAACCACCAACCTTCTGATTAGTAGATGAACCGCTCTACCTCCAGAGAGAAAGCCACCTCTTTCTAATATCGTCAGGTCTTCAACTTATAATGTAAAGAACCTTGTATATCACTGAATTGGTACCATATTAATTGAAGTGAATTGAGCTGAGCTGCACAGAGAGCACACAGAGTGATATGTTATGTTAGATGGGTTTAGGGGGTCTGTAATACAAGAGTAAAATGTATACTTTGGAGATATTGTGACTGTGTGTAAGTTTGCGTGTGTGTGAGAGAGAGAGTGTGTGTTAAAAGATGCTTGTCTGATTCTACTGTGGCTGGCAAGAGCCTTTCTAGAACAGTAATTACAGACAATCGTGTCCCTGGAAGATGATCCAGGAGTGCACACACACAAACACACACACAACCGCTTGCCAAAAGACAACACCCAGGACTCCTCTTCTGAATGCACCTGAGAATAGAGTAACTCTTACCACACACACACACACACACACATCCTAGCACCTGAGTACACTCACGTGCCAGCAAAAGGCCACAGCACCGTCTGTTCCCGCCACATAGACTAAGTCTCTCTCTTTCTCTTTCACACACACACACTCAGACTAATTGTCTGTTAAGTTTCTTCTCCAAATTTGCTATAAACACATATGATTGAAGCATCTGTTAATAGGATTCACAGTGACACCACATCTATAGGCCTTTACACACCAGACATGTAAAATGTGCGCAAATATTTTGTGTCTTCAAAATATTTTTCTGACCCACCTATTCTTAATTCACACTGACTGTGTAATTTAGACAACATTTATTTCTTTGAATCAAGCTTGATTTTTCATATCTGAATAAACACATCTGACCAATCAGACCACTGCATTTGGCAACAAGTGCGCTTGTAGCTCAAAACGTGCACAGGTACTGAATATAAGATGTTATTGAAATAGTAAAATAATACTATTTTACCTCAGACACACAGCTAAATGCTGCTCTGGGTCAACTGGTTCTCTGAAATCCTTTCTCTGCCTCCTCTGACGTGGTCCCAACTCTGTCCACAACAGCTCAAACTGTCCCACTGACATTCTGGAAAATGTACAAATGCGGTCATAATACAGCTTCAGCTCCTGGATCAAAGCATGAAATTCTTCCTGCTGCTAAATTGGATGTTTAGAAACTTTGAGACCAGCTCATCATCGTGGACGAACATAATGCATTTGGTGTGTTTATACATTAAATGACAAGTTAAGATTGCACACAGATTGCGCAACAAGCTCGGTTTTTAATGTGTTAATTTTACTTTGCAGACACAGAGCTGAAGCTTGAGATACAGTAGCCAGGTAGTCATTCTCTGAGGCCCACGCCTTGGGTGAGCATGCACTTAGCACACTGTAATGCAAAGTTTCTGTAGTGAGGTTACAATAGATTGGAAGGCACAAAGACATTCGCATAGACCCTGATGAAATTTGCATCACTTGCATCACCCAAACAGACTCAAATGGACCCTAGTGGACTTGTTGATGTGGAACAAAATATCGATGAGTAACGCCTTTGAGCCTGACCCCTGGTGTTTGTGTTTAACATCATGTCTTTGATGCCTCTCCATCCTTCACATGGTTTAAACTCACACCTGGCTGGTTAGGGAAGCAGAGCATTTAGTCTGAACGGCATCTCTTTTACTTTGAAAATCTGTGTGCCGTTCCCGTGTCTGACTTTCTACCTATCTTAACCTGCTCCTTGCAGTTTTACCTGTCAAAAGTAGACCAGGTGCTATTTTAAGAGATGCAGATCGGAGAGCAGCTTCCAGGATGTCTCTGAAATGCGTGCCTGGTAGATTATAAGCAGTGTGTATAGCGGACGTGATATCAGTTCCAGTGGCTAAAACGTGACACAGATGTGCCCTGTGTACTCCTGGGGTTAGTTAAGGAAATCTGAAGCTTTACCTCATGTTTTTCTTTTAAATCTTCCTGTTAACGATTATGAAACTTCTACTCTTGTGACTAATGAGTAAAATAGTAACTGATTGAAATCTGTACAGTTTTAAAGAGAATAACAGACTTCACTTTGAGATCCACAACTGTGAGCGTATTGTGATAAATATTTAAAAAAAAGAGAAAAGAAAAACCCTGAGATTAAAAAATGGGTGGAGCCAAGAGGCGGTTAATGCCAACACAGAGTACAATCTGGCAACCCGTTTGAAGCTCACTCAGGGGACAGGCGTACATATGGATAGATCTGGAGTTCCATCCAACAATCAGTAATTTTCTTTTTTTTCACACTGACTCATTTCACTAACTAACCATCCATGACTTTATCTTATACAAGTAAACGAGTCCTCACCGAGTACTTCTACATCAACATAAGCAAACAGGATTTTTTTTTTAATGACTTATCAGTTTTAGTGATTTGCCACACTGAAAAACAAAATAGTACTACTGAGACAAGATTTTCAAGCCCAATACCTGTGAGCCTATGTAAAAGTTGAGGCCCTGTGGTATGTGGTATATTTTTTGTCTCAAAGTAGAGAAAACAACCAGTCTGTGTGGTTAAATTCAGTCATCTTATTTTGCTAAAATGATCAATGCAGCCCTTAAAGTCAGTTTAATCCAAACATAGTTTTAAAGGTTTTAACTCACACTGTGTGTGCACGTTGGACAGATGTTAACTAAAAAAGCTGAGCGAGCAGGTGTCAGTAAACATCGGTGTCTTGTGTGTTCATCTCTCAAGAAGTGAGACGTCTTCATGCACTAACACACACACACACACGCACTATTTAGCAGGTTGACACCTTAACCCAGTTGGTGCACAGACACACACAATCTCACTCACACATTTGGCACATTTAGCACCTTGTCAAAAAACCCTGGTGGCCCAGAAGAAATCACAAACAGATTGAAGATGGGAGGACATGAGGAGGAGGAGGAGGAGGCGGTGGAGATGATATGAAGCGGGAGGAAGACACACCTGTTATTAGCTTTTCTCCATACGGTGGTTCAGATGGAAGCTGGGACAGGCGGACGGAAGAAGGGACAATGAGAAGTATGACGGGGGGACAGAAGGAGATCCTGGGAGAGAAAATAAGAGATTGTCAGGCATTAATAATGGATGGCAAATCCTTAGAGACCATGTTCAGACATTAATAATGAATAAGACTCAGCTGGAGGGGGCAAGGAAACGCCTCAGCAGAATTTACCTGAGGTAAGACAAACGACACGAAGTACATGTATAACATTTGATCATGAATTCTAAACTTTCCGGATTCCAGTTGTTATATGGTAACAACCATTTTTATTCTCTTTAATTTTATTTCATTATTTACAGTACTGTGCCACCCCTCACTTTTTTAGGCAAATGGGAATTAAATGCAGAAGTTTGTTAAATCAACTGCACATCAAGCAAAACAAAACAGTTTGTACAAGTCTAAAGATTTTGAAAGTCAATATTTGGTATGGCTATTTTCATTTTGCTTCCAAGGAGACAGACACAGTTTGTCTTTAGCAGTAGTTCAGAAGACAAGTTTTTCTTTGGACATTGGCTGCTCTTTCCCTTTTTTCAGTCCCGTCCTTATACCAGACCATTTTCAGAGGAAAGCCTTTTTTTTTTGTTTCTTAAGCCACCTAACACGGACCTAGGATTCATTCAAGTATAAAAAAAAAGCCACCAGTGTTGTGTCTACAGATAACAGACAACTTTTAAATTGTATCTTTAGACACTTTGTTACTAGCAACCTGTCAAAAAATAAATACTTTGTCCCATTTCTGTAGTTGAGTATATCTTAAATTCCAACGATACCAACACCATTTGACAGATATATGAAAATATTTTTGCACCAACAAGATGAGTTCCAAATTTCCAGATTCCTAGTGCACATGCATCAACTGGCATGCAGCCTGTTTTAGGTGCACATGCTTTTTGGCCACACTTTAACTTTTCGTACTTATTTTTCTCCACCCTTTACTTAGTTATAGAGCGTTGTTTTAATAACTTTCTTACATAATTTCCATAGGGATTAATAAAGTATTCTGATTCTGATTCTGTTAGCTGAAAACTTGACATATCTCAGTGTGGTGTGCAGTGTGTCCTTAAAAAATTTGAGGAAATTGGACAAAAGAAGAAACTGTAGACCTAAAAAAGTGAAGTCCTAAAGAAATAGGAAAAAAAGAGCAAAGACCTGACACAGGACCTAAGATATTTGAAATGTTTTTGTTCAAACTGTTATCATTATTTACGGTTAAGGTCAGGAGAGAAGTACAGCAGTGAGTATCTACAGTAAAACACAGTCATGCATTTTACCCAGTGGTGCTTACTCAAAATTGATGGAATTATGAACCCAGAAAAGTACCATCAGACTTTGATTCAACATCTGGAAAGTGCCTGGTTGGCAACAGCTTCATTTTATTAGCATGACAATGATCCAAAAAACATACTTCCAATGCAATAAAAACACACAGTGGAACACTAACAGTCATGGATTGGCCTCCCCAGAGCCCGGACCTCAACATTATTGAAGCAGTGTGGGATCATGTTGACAGAGAACAGAACAAAAGGCAGAAACATCCAAAGAAGAGCTTTGAATGTCCTTCAAGAAGCCTGGAGAACTATTCCTGAAGACTACTTAAAGAAATGACAAGTTAGCTGCATTCAGACTATGATGAAGAATAAAGGAGGTCAGACAAAATATTGACATTCAAAATTGTTACAATCGTACAAACTGTATTTTTCCCTTATATACGGCATTTTTTCAATGTGCGTTTGCATGTTCACTGCACCTTTTTCTTATTTTCCTATTAAAATATAAAGAAATGAGTGGTGGCTCAGGATATTTCTGTGTGTCTTTAAAACTACTTTTTACAAAGTAACGTCCCTTAAAATAGCTGTAGACCAAGTAAATTGAAAAAAAGTGATTTAAAAAAAAAAATTAATCCTTTTAATCAGAAAGATGCTTAAAAATATTAAGCAGCAAAACATTTCCCTGAAAGAGGCCAGCGGTGGAGTTATATCACCAGTGAGAGCAGTTGTATGACATGTTCAAAATCAGAAAACTCAAAAATGTGTGCATGAGAGGAGCGACAAGGAGTGGATACGAGCCCACTATCACTAACAAAGGGCCTGCCATGTATAAACACATGAACACACAGCTGCTTAACAACACCAATGTGTGATAACCAAAAAAAAATCCAGATGTTTTCCCACAAACACACCATTTTTAATTTTTATGAACACATTAAAACCCACGAGGTTTGGTGGTGTGCCAGAAGGTTGGTGTCACTGGGAAAGACCACCACGTACACTCTTTGCTGCATTGTCTCTACCTCTGTGTTTCACATCTTCTCATCTTTATTGCACACACACTCGCTTCCTCTTTATGCATGTACACACACACAAAGGCAAATGAGCAGCACACTCAAACTAAATGAGTGGCCTGATGGTGAATCACTGTCATTTAGCAACAAAGACCTCAGCGTGCTGTCCCTTCATCCCTCTCTCCCCTCATCTGCCTTTTTTTCTTTCTGCCTCTCTTTCTCCCTTTTTGGCCAGAATGTGTGCGTAATTGTTATTGCATGGACACCAAAACACAACTGTATACACAGATTAATACAAAAACACATGTATTCAACTTGCACGTCTACCGTCGCACATGCGTACATGCATGAAACACACACACACTGTACGGGTGTATAATTACAGAGAGTGAAGCAGCACTAAGGAATAATTACAGAGGCTGGTTGCTGTTGTTGTTGTTGATTCCAACAAATAAACCAGTACACAAACAAGATGGAGGGGTGAGAAGCAGGTCAAGCCATTTTTGTGATACAGCGCCATCTCCCTCATATCCATGTGTTTTAGTTTCATTTTGGTTTGTCTTTATCTGAACAAACGAAAGTACTCAGACACCTAAATGCTGCACCAAAGCCTTTTATTTATATAGAGCAAAAAATCCCAACAAAAGTTGCCTCAAGGTGCTTTGTATTGTAAGTTAAAGACTATACGATAAAACAGAAATAACCAGAACAATAAGATGGCGCTCTTCGAGCAAACACTTTGGTGACAGTGGGAAGGAAAAACTCCCTTTTAATAGAAAGAAACCTCTTGCAGAACCAGGCTCAGGGAGGGGTGGACATCTGTTGAGACCGGTTAGTGGTGAGGGGAGGAAGGCAGGACAAAAGAAGATGTGGAATATATATATTTATGCATTTGATGCCCGTTTAGCGTTGGTTTCTGCCATCCAGGCTACTGCTCCACAAGGCCTGTTAGTCGACAGAGAAAGATGACTTGCCAATTAAATAGTCTGCAACTTTTACACTTTGACTTTCCTTTATTTTTGCCTTTTTCTTTTCTAGTTAGGTTTTGGAACCAAAGCTATCTTTCACAGAAAGATCGTACTTTGAGTAAAACACACATTTTCAAAAACATCTTCCAGACAGTCAAAGGTGACCTCCTCCAGTCTGCAACAATCCTGTCCACCATTTCCTTGAGTAACATGATTATGCGTGCCAGAACAATAATCACCAAAGCATATTTCCTCCAGTCTCAAGGTCATGCTACACACTAA
>VUQG01011283.1:6185-28857 GCA_015106755.1 Etia nguti | reverse complement strand
GCCCTCGGGGGGGGGGGGGGGGGGGGGGGGGGGGGTGTCACGGACCATCAAGGGAAGAAGAGTCGGGCCACCCTGACACTTTCTCTGACACTCTCTCTTTCCCCCTTTTCACTGCAAACAGAAAACGGCATTCCTCCACCTCAGCGCTTTTTCTCCCCCCCTGCCCCCTTCTTTTTTTTGTGGTTTGTGCTGATTGTGATGAGCTTTATGACATAGTGGGTGGATGAGAGGGCAGGTGGTGACGTGACTACGTCTGACTATATGTGAAGTCGCTTCTACAATTCAAATTTAAGAGGCTGAGAAGTAATCTGATTTCAGGCTGTACCTACGTAAGTTACATTTTGTAGCCACGAGCTTCAGTTTAATTGATAAACTCTACCTGAGGTGGTTTTATACATAAAGACAGAAAAGTAAAGAATTAGGAATAAACCATTTCATCAGTGTTGCATAGTTTGCCAACCAGAGGTCCAAGGAGAGTCGGGTCAGACATAAATGAATATACCATGACTTGTTGTGATAGATTATTTTTATATAGCACCATCATGTTATCTCAGTATGAACTCATAAATAACAGCAGATCTGTTTTTGTTTCATGTTTCTGAAAGAAAAGAATATCATCAAATATCGGTATTGGTATCGATCTTAAAAATCCTACATTGGCTTCATTTTCCAGTGAAAATCTAAAGGATGCATTATTCTTAAGTCCAGTTGTGGAAGCAACACTAACGCATATAAAGCAACAAAAGGTTTGTAGTGAAAATAATATGAAAATGATAATATCTATTTTCAATTCCTTTGGGTAATCAGGCTTTATGAAGCACCTCCCACATTTGATTAGTCCAATGGGAACTTGTGGTGTACCGTTCCCACATCAGCTCAACAGAGCTGGGATCCGGTGACTGTGCCGGCTCCTCTTTTTATACACAAAATACCCCCCTAACCACTTCTTCTTTAACCTCCTGAGACCCGACCTCTTCTTTGGGATTCATTTTTAATTTCTCCAAGCTATCTGCGATTAGTTGGAATCATTAAGTATAAAAAAACTAAGCATCATCTTAAATATGGGTTAGTTTATATTATTAATTAATTATACAGCATAACATGATAAATTTACGACTGTTAAAGTATGAAACACTTTATTGAGCAAATTGAAGGATAAGGTTTGGAAAACCCAAAATGTAATTTCCCCATATGATGACGCGGGGTCTAAGGGGTAAAATTCACTAGAATCAAGTGTTTGCTGTCGATGCTGAAGCTGCTGATTTTTGGGTACCAGTTAACGGAGCTGTTTCTCATACTAGACACTCTGATGTACTCAGTTATACACTGATTAGAAACAGTTTTTGCCATTTTATTAAGGGGGTAGTTCCCACTGTCGTGTAAAAAAAATTAACAGTTTTAACCATTTCTCACGTCTTTTACAAGAAAACTACTTTTGTTGACCTTTGTGAGACTGTAATTGAAGTCTGATTTTCTCCTTTAGTCATCAGAGCTGTTTTCAGCTGTTCCGACATGGCTGGAAAATGACTTTTATAATAATCAATTAGCCTTTTAACACACTAAGCTTACATTAGGTAGCCCAGTGTGGCACTGGAGCACGGTGTGATGGCTGCATGAAAATGACGATATGAAGCCCATTAAAAGTCCTAAACCACTTCCCTGATGATTTATTATTGTTATTATTATTAAAAACAAACTTTGATTACACAAAAAAAAACCAAGGCAATTTATTTCTAAGTGACCCCAAACGTTTGAGCAATTGTGTAATTATATTTGAGAATTCCTAAAACTGTGGCAATTTTAATTAAAAATGGGACTTAAATGATTATTAATTGATGCGTATCACCTTTGATCTCAATGATCAGACAGTGAAGAAGCAAAATTTAGCTTTTTGAAACATTTGCTGGATTTAAAATTCTTATATCAGCATCCTCAGATAAACTGTGATATACCTTCTAACTTCTTAGGTGGACCATATCTGGAAGCCTGTATGGTACAGATACTCAAAAAAATTGCACTATTTCCTTTATTTATTTGTGAAAATAAGACTAAAATCAGTTGATTATTAATGTGGGCATCCTTGTTATCCTACTTTGAGTTTGTGGCAGGATGGTTATGTTTTGTTTTTTTACAGATGACATCTTCTTGTATGTGTTAATTGCTGAGTTATCAGATTCCCTTCATGCTAGTCTTTTGTGGGTCACCACCACCACACACACACACACACACACACACTTCCCTCACCATGCTCTTTAAAACCAACTCCCTTTCCTTCTCCTGCGCACACACATGCGCACACACACACACACCCCCACGCTCTATTATGCTCCATTATGTCACCCCCTCTAACCGTTCCTGAAAAAATATCTCTTTCCCTCGGCCGTCCTCCGCTGCGCTCCCTCTCCGTGCATTCCTTTTTTTCCTCCACGCTGCCTCGCACCATTCGGCTCGCTCTCCCCCGTCTGTCTTTCTTTCCCTCTATCTCTCTCGCTCATCCCTCGCTCCTGTGAGACAATGTCTTGTAACAATACTGAGCTTAATCTCTGTGTCAAAGCCGTTTTTCCCCTCCACTGAGCACACACACACAAACACACCGCATACACTTTCACTGGGCTGTCGCTGCGCTTTTTAAAACAAATTCATGCGTGTGGTTTTTTTCTTTTTTCCAGAGAACGATAAAAAACTCAAACACATTTTACATGTTGTGCTTTATAATTTATTGGTGTAGGAAAATGATGATTTGCCATTTACGTGAAATTTTAGCTGTTTGTTTCCAAAGTTAAATTAGTATTTGATATCACTATAACTAGCTTAATGTTAATCTAGTAAAAGCTTAAGTATTTAGTAACTTTTTAAAACTTTTTGTTAAAACGACTTCACTAATTGGGGTTAGGGTGATTGGGGCAATAGTTCCTGTTTTTCTTCCAGTGCACAACAAAAAATTCAAATAAATAACAACACTGTCTAGGTTATATGTTATACCAGAAATCAACAGCAGATCATATTTAAAAAAAACATTCCTTCTTATTATTTAGTCCCGGCACAGTGTTGAAATACAATTAGAGCTATATTTGCATAGACTTGCATGGAAAATGTAGGCTGCAGAACAAAAAGCAAATTCATCTGAACATGTCGTGCCACAATCCAATGTGAGCATTCATACGGAGGCCCAGTTCAAGGCAAATTTGATGACAGAGTATCAGGCAAATAAGTTCCAAAGAAAACATCAGCTGTGCTATGATACTTCTACATCAACAAATAGGAAGCAGCAATCAGCAGTTCATCTTCTGCCTCTTTTTTTGAAGATTTGTTACCTTGCACCCAAAAGTCATCAAAACCTGTTCAATTTCTGCACAATGCGTCATGTTTATTGGTATGATTCAACAAAAAATGCTTTAACACAACCTGATGCTACTAAAAAGAGAACACAAGCGTTTTACACCTCAACCCTGTTGGCATCCACAGCCCCAAAAAGTACATAACATAGAGTAAAGTAAGGCAAGTTTATTTTTGCAGCGCTGTTACGAAGCACAATGAAAGGATTCTTCCTGTTAAATGGCAGTTTTTCCTTCCCACTGTCGCCAAATGCTTGCTCATAGTGGGTCGAGTGATTGTTGGAGCTTTCTCTGTATTATTGTAGGGTTTTAATTTGCAATATAAAGCACCTTGAGGTGACTGTCGTTGTGATTATGTAAATAAAACAAAATTGAATTTAGAGGACATGTTGCGATTTTGCTATTAAGGCCAGCAGTTCTGTTGCAGAACATTTGGATAATCCTAGCTCTAAGCGGAAACGTGTGCATGCTGTGGAAATGTAATGTTAAAGCTCTTTTTAAAAATATTTATGATGCTCTTCTCGTACAGTTCAATCGATGCATCACCTCCCAGCTGATCAAGTGGTTCAGCAACTTCAGGGAGTTCTACTACATCCAGATGGAGAAGTTTGCTCGGCAGGCCATCAACGAGGGCGTGACCGCCGCCGAGGACCTGACTGTGGGCCGAGATGCCGAACTCTTCAGGGCACTCAACATGCACTACAACAAGGCCAACGACTTTGAGGTAAGCTGGGGCATCTTTTTTAGGGGATGCCAGTTGTATTGATTTGTTTAACAGGAAGTGGATATTCCACTCAACGACGGAAAGTATGAAGAGAAAATGGCAAATAGGGAGGGAACCTCAAAGTAAGTAACAGTGGGAAACCGTCACTCTACAGCACGTCTGCACTACTTGATATGTTGTTTATCTACGATGCCGCATTAGTATAAGGTTAACTAAAAAATAGCAATACCCTTAAAAAGACAAAAAGAAGAACTTGTGTATTTATTCACTGTATCATGGGGTGTGTGTGTGTGTGTGTGTGATATTTGCTCCATTTAATCAGCTCAATGATTTGCTTTGGCCGGCTGTCACTGTTTAGCATTCCTTTAGGTGCACCTGCACTAGTGTGTAGCTCACATATCGAAAGAGGAAGCAGTAGGATATATTGCTGTTTCAATATTGTGCTCCACCTCTAATGGCAAGCCGTCTTAAACCTATGTTTTATTTTTAGTGGTGTTCTCTTGCAAAATATAAAGTTTGGCGGTGTAACTTCTCTCTTAAACCCATACAAAACTTTTTGGAATCTTCCAAAAACGCTACATTTTTTGGAAAAGGTCAGTGTTTCTTGTTTTATTTTTTTCAATGAAAAATATCCGTGTTTGCCAAACTTTGGAATGCAACATTAGGTTGCCTTCAGTATAATTAATGTGCCATTTTTCTCCAAATATTTCAGAGATCAAAAGCCTCCTCGATCCAGTGCACAAGACTGAAAAATTTCCCATACTTTCTGCCCGTTTCTCTCGTCACGACTTAAAACTGAATTCAGCGTAACTCAAACACACACACTCACACAAATGTCCTCCACCAAGTCAGCTGTTCAGAGCGCAACAGTCACCTCACAATTCTGCTGAGGTGTGGATGTTGCTGTGTGTGTGTGCTCGATGAGGCGAGAGAGGACGCCGCTCGAGGCACGGGTGTCCTTGTCAAAGCGATTTGCAGAAGTCACATTCCCTCCCTCACTTTCCCTCTTCCAGTATTGGTCTAAGGGGACCTGAGGGCCCTTAAACTATCCAATGTAACATCAGCAGCATTTAGATGTCCATTAGCTTACACCTTATCGCTGACACACAGACACACACACACACTTTGTTTTTTTCTTTTTTTGCTTAGGGATACAAATGCCAAAGCCTAAATGAATAAAGAGTTAGACTCGCAGACACGACACACCCTCATATTCATGCTGCAAAGGGTTTACGATATCTAAGTAGGCTATTTGGAGAAATGAATAGCAAATGCTTTGCATAGTTTGCATAACAAGAGTCAGGTAGCATTTCACAGGTGTGTATGAAAAGAGCATGTACAGGAAGCGGACACACACATGCAAATAATGAGTATGTGTGATTATTTTTAGAGATAGGAGGGTCAGGTTTAAAGTTCAGACTGGGTCCAGGAGACCTTTGAACCAGGGCTCAGTTGCACTTTTTTGGCCAAGGAGACGATCAAATTTGACTTTCTAGAGGAAGTAAAAGTCACAACAAGGTTTCTGTAGTTTGAACCTGTGGTAGTATCATTACTGGCTGTTTTTTTTTAAATCATCAAAAGCTTTCAGTTAAGCTTTTGATGACAGAAAGTGTTTGATTTGAGTTTGTACCGTGCATGCATTCATTAGTTTTGGTCCATTTGACTGCACAGTGCAGTTTGAAAATCAACCCGCAGACTCTTTAAACCTGAAACTGAGCTATTAAAGCTATTTAACACGTTCTGTTAAGAATTAGCATGTGATGCTCTGCATTTGGAAGCAAACACTGTTAAACATAATCTTATTTTTTCTTAGCTGCATTTGATTAAACTTTATAATGGGACTACATTAAAGTAATGGAAAAACATCCTTTAGTGCTAGTCTAAGTTTTCGCTTACAAGACAAAAACAAAAACTAGAACCTTACCAAGACCACAAACTGTACGTAAATGATGGAGTCTTGAGTGGAGCATGCTCAGTAGTATGTACTATTTTATTGCCAATTATATAACATTTTAATTATTTACCGCCAAAGCACAGCAAAAGCAACCTTTATATTGTCCTTTATATTGTAAGGTTAAGTCCCTACAATAATAAAGAGAAAACCCCTAAAATCAGGCAACCCCCTGTGAGCAAGCATTTGGTAAAAGTGGGAAGGAAAAACTCACTTTTAGCAGGAAGAACCAGACTCAGGGAGGGGTAGCCATCTGTTAGGGCTGAGGGAAACAGTCAGCTGATCAACTATATTTCACTGCATCTATTTTAGTTTAACTGGGACAAATATTATAAAATGAGCTTCATATTGTGTTCATTTTTCACTTTAAACTCACAATTGATAGACAGTTGCCCTCTTAGGGCCACTGTACCTATGTGATCTGCCTGATTTTTTGCATCGGAGTAGCTGCCCTCTGCTGGCCATGGGAGAGAATGCCGATTAGGACAGGTTTTTGCAGTTGAAGGCAAGGGATGTAATTTTTTGGTATCCGAAGCTTCAGTTTACATTTGTTGTCCAGCTGTTTTGGTCGCATGCAGCTACACAGTCAGTGTGGAGTTCAAGATACTGAAAGCATCTGCCAAATGGGTCCAGCACCTTGGTCTGGTGATTCCGCTTGTTTTGTAATTAGATGATAGATTTTTCTTCAGACCTGGAGGCTACATCCATCTTTTATATATAGTCAATAACTTATAATTAGCCTAGTTGGTCATAACAGATCTCTGATTAAGAAGACCTGTGATGAACAGTAAATATAGTAAATCAGTATAAATACACATTGTGTTAGAAGTTATGAAGGTTTATAGTTATACTATAAAGCTATAATGCTTGTAAGGACATTAGAAAAAGGTCGAGTGTTCTCCAAGCAATGAAGTGTTTGTAACGGTGCATATACATTTTCTTCCCCTACTTTGTCCCCTTTCCTGCCTGCCTCTTCCTCCTCCTCCTCCTCCTCTCCTCACCTCACCTCCCTCCTTCTTTTCCGCCCTGAGGGAACATTACTGGCTAGGGACCCTCTCTCTCTCTCCTTCTCTTTTCCCCTCTCTCTCTCCCCCTCTGTCAAACTCAGAGGCGTGAAACTGGAACCACGGCCGATTCAGCAAGTCTCCCGACGTGTACACACACACACACAGAGAAGTCTTCTCCTTTCGCCAAATTTAGCAGAGTTCCACCTTGGTTTGTCCCCATTGTACCTCCCTCCCTCCCTCCCTCCTCTCCTTCCTCCACTTTTTGCTCTTTCCTTGCTCCCTCTCCTTCCTCCCCCTCTTCCTGCTGAATGTGTCCTCTATTGATATGTTCTCTTTGCCACCTCCTCTCCTTCACATCCTCCTTTCATTTGCCTTTGTCCTCTCCTCTCCTCCTCTTTCTTATCGCCCTCCAATTCCTCCCCGTCGTCCCCTTAACTTTTCCCTCCACCTTCGCTCTAATTTTGGTTTTTCTCCTCCATAATCCTTCCATCTCATCTTATGTCTACTCTTACTATTGCGCTATCCTCTTTATTATTATTTCTTTTTACATCTTTGTACTTATAAGGTTATGTTTTCCTGGTTAAAATGGACCCTAATCTTAACTAAAGCTCTATGTGGTGAATTTTAAAATGGCCCATGCTTCGGGTGAGGAAAAAAAAAAGCCTGTCATTAGTAAAGTTACAGGGCCAGCATTTTAAATAGTTATTGCAGTGGAAAGGTAAGTGATGTGTGTATGTGTGTGTTGGCGTACACAGGCCCCAGTAATTATAGCACCTTCATTAATTACCTTCTCCTCCAGCCACATTCTTTCAACTCCTCTTTCTTGTTTACCTCTCTCTCTCTCTCTCTGTCTCTCCATCCTTACTGTCTCCTTTCTCCCCCCCCAATCTCTGAAACAATTTTGTGCTAATTGCAGCTCTGCCCACCAACTAATGAGGAAGGCGAAAAGAAGAAGGAAACTGGAGTAAGGGAGAAAGAAAACAGGGAATAGTCTCATCTTCAAAAACAAAACAAAAAAAGACAGAGAGAGATTTTCTTTGCCAGGACGCTCAGGGAAAGGTGTCAGCTCCTACCTTCTGCCAAGAGGGAGAGAAATGTTTCCTCTTTTTTTTTTATATACCGAGAACAGATTGACGAGTCGTTGGTTAAGGCTGCCAGCAGCATTAGGCGCGCTGCTCCTGACTTGCCTGAGAGAGTGTGTTTTGAACTTATTAAGGATTTATGCTTTGGTGGGTTAGGCCTGCCAGAGCACACGGGAGCACATTCAGAAACATGCAGACTGACTCCACCAGTACCTGCTCGGCTCGGTTTAACTCGGCTCAGGTTTTAGGGTTTTCCATTAGGTGGCAGTGCCTGGTACCAGGAACCTTTTTACCCCTCAGCCACAAAAGGCTGACGAGGTATTCTTGTCACCCTGCTGGGCGGGCAACCGGGTGACTTGGACACCCAAGTTTGTGAATGCGATAAGTCCAGAACAAAGTGACATAGGAGTTTCAAGTTGACACCACAGATGGATCTACTAAAAATCTCAGACGAGCTTGAATCTCAGTGACCTCAACCTTAAGGTCAGAGGTCAAGTTTTTTGAAAATATTTTGAGTCACCTAGGATTTTGATACCATTGGTCTATCTACTTGGAGGCTGAGGCCGGAGTTCCAAGCGAGCTGAGTCGGTCTGAAAATGTGGCGTCAGCAGACTGCTCGCCACTGATTGGTCAGTCATTGGCGCCATTTGATGAGTGGTGAGAGCAACAAGAAAAATGACTACACAAAAAACAACACCATGGTCACCATGACAAAAAAATGAGTCGACCAAGCAGCAGGTATAGCATCGCCTAGATATCTGTGTTTGTGTCGCATACAAATGATGTCACTGGACTTGCTACAGAGTTGCTATAACATCTCTGCACACATTAGGTGGTACACAGTTGTAATGGAAAATGTCTGAAATCGGGTCGAGTCCAGCTGAGTGGGAGCTAGTGGAAATGACACTTAACTGCGGAAGAATGGAGGCCTGGTGTGTTCACGGGGACGAGGCTGTCACGTTTCCATGTGTGAGAGTTCGATGAGCGATAGGATGTACAATGAGATGTTTTTACGAAGCCTTCTAGAGGACGTTCTCATCTTTCCAGTTCAAGGATCCTTACTGTCTCTGTCAGCACAGCTGCACATCGCACACACACACACACACACACACACACACACACACACGCACAAATACACACAGATACTCATTTGTATTTGTCTGAAAGAAGCAGAGATGCCCTCCCTTGAAGGGTGGGTGTGGTTTCTGCTAAAATCTACCCTTTGACTTTGAACGACACACACACACACTCACTCACAAACACCTGGAGGCCACAGGCTGGTCACACACTCACATTTCAGGGCTATCCGATTTCATAAGCTGTGCACTTCATGAAAGGCTAAACTCCTCATGTCTTTCTCCGCCGTTTTAGATTCTTTGTTATCCTTTCGCTCTCGTTATTCATCTATTCAATCGTCTTTTCCGCTTCTTCTTCACATGAGCCCGGTGAAAAGGGGGTCTGAGCTCGACTCCCAGGAATCGATTTTGGGAGGCATGTTTCTCTTCACACTGGTAACAAAAAAACCCAAAAAACCCCTGAGTGCAGATTTTTTTCCCCAATTTCTTGAATACGAGTTCTCCATATCAGCGTCAACCTCAAGCTTGTCATTTTTACCCTTAATTTTCATCAGTTTGTCTGCCGTCCTCACCTCTTGTAGTCATAACCTACCCAGAAGGTGCAAACACACACACACACACACACACACACACACAGTAATGGATCAGCTCTTTTGAGAGGAGGTTGATTTCAAAGACTACACCTGTCCTGCTTTCTTTCGCTCTCCACCCTCTTTTTTTTTTCTTTTTTCTTCTCAGCTCTGATCTCTGCCTCATTCTGCGTTCAGAGCTTTGGACTTGGTATTTAAAGTACGCTCGCTGTGCTTCATGTGATGTTGGGTTTTGAGCGCTTGCTCTTCTACAGACACCAGCTTTTAATTTGACACCGCCGCCAGGTATTTAATGTTTCCCACCCTTGAAAAATATTAAAAGAACAAATTAAAACACAAATGTTTAAAAAGGCGTAAGGGAACCGGCTCAGATTAACAGTGCAAGCGTTACGCAGTGTAACGCATCTACTGATTAAACCGTTTGTCTGCTTTACTGTGTATATGCCTGCGTAGGTCAGGGTGGAGGGGGATGGGTGCTACAGAGGTCCGGACAGGCGACACCTGACACCGGCATCCTGTAACACATTGTGAACTGCAGGCTATTGAAACACTTAGGAAAAGATCTGAGTCGTGCTAAAAGGTGAAGTCAAAACACTGAAGTGTGTGTCTAATTATGAGCAGACACAGTTTAACAAAAGTTTCCTCGTGACTTCACTTCCCTACAAAAGCCTTGAAGTTTTGAAAGGTGCATTGTTTTAATTACTCGTTATAAGTTGTATATGTGACACTGCGTTTCTGTGAGACACACGCAGATCCATAAACCACAAGAACACCCTCTCGAGGCTGCTGTCACTCCGAGAATGAGCTCCGAGTCTTCCCCGCCGTCTCTTGCTTTCTATTGCTGGTTGACAGAGAGCGGTATGCTGCAGACAATGCCACCTGCCAGTTTCTGTCACTATAATTATAGCTATCTGCCTGCAGTGTGTGTGTGTGTGTGTGTGTGTCTCTTAGTATTCCAGTTGAGAAGAAGGCATCATCTTTGTCACTGAGCCTGATTGGAGTCACGAGGGGTGGTTTATGTGTGTTTTTGTGCATGTGTGTGACTGTGTATGGTCTTCCTGCAACTCTGTGTGTGTGTGTGTGTGTGTTGAGCATGCAGTGATTCCCTTCTCCTACCCCAGCTGTCTCCTTAGCTTTAACAATAGGCCTGGTAACAAAGACGTGGCCTTCAGCCTCTATCATGTGATGCTAGTGGTCTGCAGCCTCTCAGTCAGATGACCAAGGCTATTGTCCTTTATGGGTGACACACATAAACGCACGCACACAAGGAAGCATACACACACACACACACACACACACACACACACACATCTGAGGAGGAACAGCACGTGTGTGAACAGGCACGCGCGAAACCGGAGCAGGCGGAGAAACGAAGACGCTTGTAATGATAGCATGCAAAATGCAGACACTAATGAGATAGTGACAACAGACACACACACACAGGCCCAATCTCAGGACGCAGACCCTTCCTCTCAGTCACATGCCGTTTGAACAAAGAGAAACGTTATTGTCACTGTCCTGCTGACAGTGAGATCAGTGACTGATTGACAAAAGAGCAGCTGAGAAAGGAAACATATTGCCGATGTCCTGGAGGAGCCTCCAGTCTCCACTCTGACTTCTAATGTCACACTTAGTGACTAAAAGCTTGCACTCAGGCACTCATATTGTTGAGAAACAGATGAGACACATCGATATGCCGTCAAATTGATATTTTTCCACCTGTGTGTGAGGAAGCTGTGAATCGGCATCATGATTCCCGATTTACATGGGAATGGCCGGTACGTGCCCGCTGCCAATGTTGGCGACTGTGTCAAAGGGCAACTTAGGTAGCTCTGTGTTATTTATGTGAAGTGGCTGGGAGGCTGAATGGTGTGTGGCTTTGTTTCAAAAGCTCCTAAATGTTCAGGGTCCCCAAACTCACAGATTCTAAAGTATTTCACGCTAAAATTATACAACCAGAGGACAAGATACAGACACAGGTGAGCTTTAGGAGGCTTCTTTCTTAACGATGAACGGATGAGTTTGAATGTAAAAAAGGAATAAAGACACAGATGGGATAAAAAGTCAACATCCTGGGGCACATATAGCTCACTGGGTAGTGCAGGTGACCCATATGTCAGCAGGCTACTGCAGGGGCTCGGATTCAAGCCTGGCCTGCACCCTTTACTATGTGTGGTTCCCTTTGTTTCTCTCTCTGTACAGTCCAGTCAAAAAGTTTATCTTCCAGCCAATATCTCTGACTCAGCGTTTAACCAAATGTTAGTCTTACAACTATGCTGAACGCTGTAACGCTAAGCACCACAAGCTAATACTAGACCGCTGTAAGATCCACCACAGGAAAATATGAGATAAAAAAGGGTTTTTTTTAAGACTGAGCCAGAGTTAACAGGTAAGATTCAGGAATACCCAACAGCAAATGTGTCCATCTGCATACACGTTTCCTTCCAGATGTTGATTGGTTGACCAGTGGGTCCTGATAGAGAAGGGGCGCCAGTGGAGCTCATCCGGAACGGGAGATTTATTCTCTATTGCACTGGATTGACACTCAGACTTACCAAGTGCCCATTTTTCCAATTTAAAAATGCCCTTAGATCTTTTTCTATATGTACAAGAAAAGGAGATTCCACAGCCGAGCGCCACATGGTCAGAGCTCTGGAAAGTCACATTGTCTAACATTAAGTAACATAACTCTGTGATGTGTTGGGCTCCCAGGCATCTTACCACTTCCTCTTTAAAGCTTACCTGCTTTGGTTTGGACTTTTTTTTTCTCCCCTCAGCATATAACTGCTGAAATGCTGAAACAATGGCTAGCGGTGATGCATACATCTACCAAACTTTTACTTTTAAACTAGATTCAAACCCTTAAAAAAAAAAAAAACAAAGAAACAGGGGAGCTCTGTATCATTTAGATGTCTCTTAGACCTCTAATCAACAGAAAATTGTACAGAGCTACAATACAGAATGTTCCTGTCGAAGGAGAAAGGGTGACAGGAAAAAGATGTAGAGGGAGAATGGACTCTCTTTGCTGGCTGTGTGTTTGTGTGTGTGCGTGCACGTGTGTGTGCGTGTGTGTGTGTGTGTGTGTACGTGTGTGTGTGTGTGTTTGTATTTTCCTGCCAGGGTGTGTGTGTGACCAAAGCCAGGTCTGATAGCAGTGAAAGCGAGAGAGTGAGAGAGAAGGAAAAAGGAAGCAGATGCCTGTGTGTTGGCACAAAAAAAGATACGTCCACTCAGTGCCTCACACACACACACACGCACGCACGCACACGCACACACACACTCATATAACAGCATTTGCTGTCCACAGAAGGAGCAGTACATGAAAGAGTTCCAGTATTGTCTCCATGATAGAGAAATACTCCACTGACCGACAGCACAGTGGACCTCAAGGCCACAGAGCGAATGAATAGCAAAGAAGAAGAAGACCGCGTGTGAGTGTGTGCGTGTGCTTGTGTGTTTGATGTGAAATTAAAGAGACTAGAGAGGTGGTTTGAAAAAGACAAGCAAGGTGAAAAATGATCAATGATCAAGCAAAAGCACGTAAGTGAAAGCATTCAGGCGAATCCTGAAACAAATACAGACATCTCCTTCACTGTCGGAGCGAAGCAGACAGACTTACAGAAAACAGAAGGAACAACACACACACACACACACAGTCTCTGTTTGCACACCTTCAGAGTCAAACATATGGTGTTTGTATAGTGATTTCTTAAGAGCACAATCTGTGTGTTTCCTCTTTCTGTGCAAGACGGCGAGTGAGGATGGAAAGGAAAAAACAACATAGATAGACGAGCAGAAGACATATGGAAAGCAGAGGCAGCTGAGGACATGAAGACACACACACACACAGAGAGTATGCATCACTCTGGGACTCATGGTGAACATGAAGAGAAAAGGAATTAATCCATCAGGATACAGGGAGAGAGAGGAAGAGTGGCTTAAATTCAGAGGAAGATGGAGGGAAAAGGAGAGAAAAGAAGGTGAGCAGGTGATGAGCGATGCAGAGGAAAGCATAAAAGGATGGAGGGAGGCAGTGCCATCACTACTGCTGAGTGACTCTGATGTCCCAGTACTGTGACAACATCAGTGATATCAAATCAGTGACCTAAATTCATAATTTTCTGAACAACTGCCTTTTTGTTACCTCAGTTATATGTTATCTTGCTTAGTTTTTATGCTAAAGACTAAGTACTGCCTGTTTTTAAAAGCACACCCTCAAAACAAGGATCACATCCTTTTATGTCAGCGGAGGACTAAGGTCGGTGGATTTTGCCAAATACAGATAAACATCGGCATCGCATTGTAGGTGACGAGCATGGCAGACCATAAAACAAAAAAGAAAAAAAAAACAGGAAGCAGAGGATTAGAGCTGGTAAAATACGCCAAAGACTTCTTTGGAACAACAATGACGTGAAGCTCTCGCTGTTCTGATGCTGTCACCGTAGCCACCCGTCAGCAAGCAAATGCAGGAACAGTTGTTACCAAAGGTCTTCCTGTTCAACAGCATCTCTGAAACTTCTTTTAGGAGCCTTAAAGTAGGTGTACTAGGTGCAAATGTATTGGAAGTTATGCATTTTAACACAGAAGAGGCCGTTTCTGTGTTAAAATGTCGGACGTCGGAGTTTTGATTCATAGTTTGTGTTAAATTGATTTTCTCCACTTGTTGAAAGTACAGGGTCACATCAGGCCTCACCTTATCTTAAACACCTCATACTACCATATCACCCCATTAGAGCATTTCACCCTCAGACTGTGGGTTAGGGTTACTTGTGGTTCCTAGAGTATTTAAAAGTAAAATGGGAGGCATAGCCTTCAGCTTTCAGGCCACTCCTCTGTGGATCCAGCTCCCAGTTTAGATTCAGGAGACAGACACCCTCTCTACTTTTAAGCCTAGGCTTAAGACTTAATAAAGCATATAGTTGGGGCTGGACCAGGTGACCATGAACCCTCCCTTAGTTGCGCTGCAATAGACTCCGCCTGCCGAAGGCCTCCCTTTCTCCCCTCACCAGTCACGGCAGATGGCCGTCTCCCCCTAAGCCTGGTTCTGCTGCAGGTTTCTTCCTGTTAAAAGGGAGTTTTTCCTTCCCATTGTCGCCAAGTGCTTGCTCATAGGGGTTTGCCTTATTGTTGGGGTTTTTCTCTGCATTATTGTTGGGTTTTACCTTACAATATAAAGCTCCTTGAGGCGACTGTTGTTGCATTGCTCTATAGTATATAAATAAAGCTGATCTGAATTGAGGGGTTTATCACACTGTCGCTGACAGGATAAAGAACACGAAATCTTTATTTGTCAGGTAGTAATAATAATTGTCAGTTTTGCTCTTGCAGTTAATAACTAGAGTCTATTGAAAGCTTTCATGTTTTGGATGTGTTAAAATGGGACAAAGTATACATAAAGAAGTAACCCACTTATGAAGGGCTCTCCTTTATTCTAAAAATATTTTAATGCAACCTTGCCCTCTTGTGCTCGTGGCCCGCACTGTTAAAAAAGACTAAATTAGTAAACAGGCGTCACTGTTGCTAAGTGGTTACCGGTCGTGTTCATGTTTTCAGGCCGGGGTGCTGACATTTTCTTTCACTGGTGATCTTTCCTTTGTGCTTTCAGCCACGGCAGCCATCACCATGTTTGCCAACAGCACGGTTATCACAGTCTGAACCGAGTTGCTTTTACCGCTACTAGAAACACAAAACTCACCAGATTTAGAAGAGAAAATTCAACATTTTTTGGAAATCCCTACTTTTAAACTGGTATATAAATGTACAAATGAAAGAAGAGAATAGATGGACTGCGATTAAATGTGTCAGCAAAAGAAAAACAGCAGTTCAGATATTCGCTTGAGTCTCTATAAGCGAGGGTGATGAATTTGCATGACGATAAACACTCTGATTTCTCATAAGAATAAACTTCCAGGAAGAGATCAGGAAAGGATGAGCCTGTGAGGCGGATGATGAAGGGATAGAGTGAGTGGATGAGAGAAAAAGGAAGGAGACAAGGAACAAAAAAAGAGGAAAAACCGGAGCGAGGGCGTCCCAGTAGGCCTCTTTGTTGGGCAGCGATTTAGAGATTTACAGGCTCTTGTCCTTCTGTGTGTGTGTGCGCACACATCTGTGTCTGTGTGTGTCTGTATCTGTGTGTGTGTGTGAAGAGAGAGTAATTGAGCCTCCCTTCATCCAATATTTACCCACCAAACCGGAGCAATCATGCGAATTATGTTTACTGGGAACGAAGTGTCTTTCTTCCTCTTTAGCTTTCTTTCTCCTTCCCACTTTCCCCCAATCCTCCGCCCTCTCTCTCTCTCCTGGCAACTAGATACCAAATCAAGATCCTAGCCAGGAGTAAATCACAAACACACACACACACACACAGGGAAAACATGCCCATCTGTATTGATGATGGCCTAATTTAGATCTCTTTATTGGACTGATTTACGATGGCCAGACAAATCTGGGCATCTGGACCCAAGTATGCGTCTGTCTGTGTGTGTGTGTGTGTGTGTGTGTGTGTGTGTGTGCGCGCGCAGGGCTGTCCAGTTAAGCCGACACCAAACCGGACACACAATATCCTCCCCGCTTTGTTCCCTTCTTTTCTTCCTGCGTTTTCCCCCCTGCGTCTCTTTGAGTCAGCGGTGTCCTTTTTGTCGTCTTGCTTCAGCACTTTGAGTTCTCTTGCCGCTGCCGCGATGACATGCGTCATCACGAAAACATTTCAAAAACACACAGCGATCATCACGCTGAAGAGGCACCCGCAGCAGGGCACTTATAGGTCAAGGTCAGCGAATGTCTCGCGGAGCAAGTGTGCAACTCGACAGTTTTTGCGATTTCAGATCATCAGTCACAAACAGCGGACGTGGGAAAACATTTCATTAGGTGCTAAAGGTGCATCTCAGACTACGACAGGCTCAACACCACTAACATACATGCAGAGAATATAAATGTCAGTGCGGAAATGCAATTTACGCGAGGAGACGTTGAAACGAAGGGGATCTGTGTTGGTTTAAGATAAGAGCCGATTTTAACAACTAAAGAATGAAGGGATGTGCTCCGAGAGGGAGAGGACGCCTCAAAGGCACATTCATCTTAAAGATCAAGCTCAGGTTTCAACTTTTATTTGTCCCACGGGCAGTTTCACAGCAACCATTAAGCAGCATCTTGACTTAGTGGTTTTCTCTGATGTCCTGCAAAGCTAAAAAGCGAGCGTGTAGTAGTAGCACCTCCTGAGGTTTGATACTTAAGCATAATCTAGTTTTTGCTATGAAAGGGAATTATAATGTATTCTTTATAAATGATGTCCTGGTTATAACTTCTGTCTGTATTAATGTGGCTAAAAAGACTAAGAAACCCAAGATAATGTGATGATTTTAGACCTGTCAGTTTAGCTAAACCTGTACAGGAGCTGTAAAAGCAAATTTAAAGTTAAAACAACACAACAATAGTTTTAAAGAGTCCAGAAAGTTTGATCTATTGCCCTTTTTAAGACGTGCAGACACAAAGTTCTGCTAAAAGTTTGTCTATAATATCTTGAACTGCTTTTATAGGCTAAAAGTAAATATCGGATCGATACCAAAATCTGTGCACTGGCTTTCATTCAAGCGTAGTTTTTAAAAAGTTGTTGATGAGCCTGATGGAACCACGTCAGGAAAGCAAAAGCGGGAGTTTGTTCCATCTCTGCATGCGATGCATCATGAATTTGGGAGGAGGTGGGATGTTTTTGGGCTGTTTTGCAGGTGACACTGCTGGGGACTGATTAAGAATTCAATAGGCTGTCATCCAAACTGGTCACAACAACACTGTGCAAAAACACATCATCTCATTAGGTTTGCACTAAGCGTAGCCATCATTTGTTTTTCCAACAGGACACACCTCCAGCTGTCCAGTGTACTATGTGTTTTTATGGGTCTCCAGACTTTTTTCACCCTCCCTAGGCTGCAGGGCTTTCTAACTTTTGAATTAAGCACTGAATTGAAGGACAGTTTAACCACGGAGAGTGATGGTGCACTGCATCTGGCCTCCGCTGCAGAGTGAGGGGAAAAGCAGCCAACGCAAGTGCACAGCACATGTGGACGTTCCTTTAAGAGTGAGTGTAAGGAAAGCATTCCAGGTGATGACCTCATGATTCTCTGAGTGGATGCCAAGAGTTATCAACATGGAGGCAGCTGCTTTGAAGAATAAGATGTAAAGCATATTTTGCCTAAAAATTTTGCTTCCTACAAAATTCTGTGCATCATGTCAGATTTTATTTCTTCCACAGTGACGTGGTAGGAGACCAAAGAAAAACCTAATCTGATTTTGAAAGGAGACTCCTTCATTCTGTTGTAAGCACAGGTAGATGCTTCTTAAACAGGTAATGCTGATATTTGGCTTCACAAATGATTCAAGTTGTGCCAAAGTCTTTTGTTCAACCTATAGCATCACTACAATTTAGGCCCCAATCACACAGGCCTAAGAGACCAGTCAGAATCCCCTGGCAACCACTGGTCGCTAGGGAAAAATGTGTATTACCTGACTGGCTCCTGGAGATTAATGGCAGCAGGGAGGTAAAACTGGTCTCAAAGATGAATATCGAAACGTACCCGTAGACCTCTGTGTGATGAAAGCTAGCAGGTTGCTAAGGTCTCATAGCTGAATAGTCAAGTTAGATGCAAATCAGAAACAGACATGCTCTGCCTTCAAGGTGAAAATTCCAAGGTAAATATTCCTAATTTATGGTTTGTTTCACACTCAGTAGTGTCTGCAGACAAGTTTGCTTCTTCCAATCAAAGTTTTCAGTGCAGACTCTCCGTGTAGGTGATTCTACCTTGTAACAACTTGCAACCACTTGCCAACCAGTTGGGGAATACTTGGTTAGCAGGTGGTCTCTGACCTCTGTTACTGGAGCCTAAGTTGTAGTAATTCAAAAGGCTGAAAAAAAATGGCCATCGTCCATAAGAGCTTAGTTGGAATAATTTGTGAAGCCAAATATCAGCATTATTCCCTAGCAAACAGTCTCTAGGCCTGTGTGACTGAGGCCTTACTTCCCACACAGACTTGTCTGCTCTTTATATTACTTGATACAGTCTTAAGTGACCTGTGATTTGCTAAAGTCTCGCCTATATGCTACATTTTCTAAAGCCTGAAAAAGACCTCAGTAGAGGTTTCCCTACCCAAGCCTTAATCTACTGAAGACTCTTTACAGAGTAGGTGTGTCCAAACTTTTGATATCATCCTGGAAAGTTTTAACTTTTATGTGTGTGTGAGAGTAAGCGTGTATGTCGTGTGTGTGTGTGTGTGTGTGTGTGTGTGTGTACAGTAGCGTCTACACTAAGACAATGACAGAGGGCCTCATTGAAATAACTGTGGTCTCAGGGGGCCAGCTAAAAAAGAGAGAGAGTAGGTTAGGGTAGACAGAGTATATGAGAGTCCAGGGAATCATTTAGACTGCGAGTGTGTGTGACTGCGTGTGCGTGTGTGTGCGTGGAGTGATTCATCCGTTCTGGTGGCAGCTAACCTTGGCATGTCCTGCCACGCGTGACGGGGGTTACACCCAGACAGCTCTGTGCCGTCCTCCACGTGTGTGCGAGCTTGTTGGGGTGTATAGGTGGGTGTACCTTGCCTTGAAGAGTGAGCTGTGTGTGTTTGGGTGTGTGTGTGTGCATCTGCATGCAAGAAAAAGAGCCAAAAAAGAAGAATAAAAGGAGACAGGGAGGAGGGAGAAGGGGGAGAGTCCCAGTCAGGTTGTTTAGTGTCTTTGTATGATCTTGCCCCCGGGAGAAAGGGCAGGGAAAAAAGAATGAAAAATGTGTGTCTGTGTGTGTGTGTGTGTGTGTGTACCTCTCCGTGTGCCATTGTTCTGCTGTCAGAGTCACAATGACACACACACAGCATTAAAATCTACACACACATAAACACACTAAAAGCCTTGATGTCAGTATATTTAAGCTTGCACTGGAAACTACAACTGGAAGCAACACACACACACACAGTCTGACAGATCACACACCACTGCTCACCTGCCATCGTCAAAGACTGCGTGTGTGTGATCTGCCATTATGTGAGACTGTGTGCCTGTCCACAAGGAGCACGCACACACATACGCACATCTGGGGGTTGTTAAGAATGGGGAAGTACAGGGAAGGGAAGTTCTGAAGAAGAGTTGAGTGACAGGAATAGTAATATTTGGTCACCTGAAACAGCCGCACAGTTAATTCTTCATCATTTTGCGTCATCAGTATTCTGGGAGCCGGCCTGCTCACTATTTAAAGATTTATACATCTCAGTTGTGTGTTGTTTTTCTCTATTTCAGTTCTCCCTTTTTTGACAGCGTATTGTTTAGTATTAGTCACGGCACATGTGTATCATGTCATATGGGATAAACCAATCTGTGGAAAAGATGAATAATCAATAGTTACGCAAGAATGTCTTTTTTTCAAATTTTGGGTTCTTCTTCATTCATTTATAAAGTAAAAAAATAAAATTAGTTAATTGACTATAAAGTATGCGCATGACTTAACCTGAATAAAAACATTAAAGAAATAATTTGCAATATTCTCCAACATGTGCGCGTTCATTCTGAATCTCTGAGCACATTTCAAGTTCAAGTACATGTTCTTCCTTTTGTGCTGCTGTTATTTTTACATATTTTTCCAAAGACACGTCTCAAGTTGTCCCGTGGATGTAACACGATTTAATATGAATTTAAGCTCAGCTACAATATTAACGCCCCTGATTCTCCTGTAGCTGTCCCTGTAGCAGAGCTCCAACATCTGGTGAGGACTGTTACAGCGGCAGATTAATATCCATAGTTCTGGCACTGGGTACTACAGTCACATCTGGCTGCAATGTTCTAATGTCCACATCTTTTTTCAGTTACTTTCCCTCTTGCACTCCAGGTTTTCTGAGGTGGAAATGTGCTTTGCTTGTGCAGAAAGAAATGCAGAAACTCATTCAATCTTTAGTTTACTGGGAAAAAAAAAACAAGTGGGAAGTTTTCCCTTCAAAGATCAAAGTGGTGATATCACCCATGATTTCATTTTTTCCCCTTTCAGGTTCCTGATCGATTCCTGGAGGTGGCCCAGGTGACGCTTCGCGAGTTCTTCAATGCCATCGTGGCCGGAAAGGACGCGGACCCATCCTGGAAGAAGGCCATCTACAAAGTGATCTGCAAACTGGACAGCGAGGTTCCCGAGGTCTTCAAATCCCCCAACTGTCTACAAGAGCTCCTCCATGACTGACTAGGCCGAGGGAAGAAACAAAGCAAGCAAGACAGACCTCCGAGGACAGTGAGAAGACTGTAGGAAAATGCCGCCAAAGGCCCAGAGTTAGACTAGATGGAGGTCTGTGATGAAATGCGTTTGAAGGTTTGTGACGTTCATAAAGATATGCAGACTCTTGAGGCGGTTCTGTTCGGAGGCTGCCAGAGAGGTTTGCTTATGGTTATCATTTGGTCAGCCTGTCTTTTAAAAACAAGATGTTCTATGAAGAAAAAAAGCTTTTCCTCTTACAGGAGGTGCCGGGCTGTGACCCAGAGTGTGGTTACGCTCAAATTAACATATTTTGTCGGGGAAATGAAAAAGCAAAACGGCGAGAAACAGAACCTCATAGAACTCGCAGAGAAGCTCCTCGTCCTTGAAAACCCCCGTCTTCTCTTTTTCCTCCGCCTTGTTTAAACTTTTCCATCCTCCTCCAGAGGAACAAAGGTGCGATGAAGCTGACGATTCGACCTGTGACTTTGAGTCGGGGAACAGACTAAAAATTAAAGAAGATAATATATGAAAAAAAAGATCTTTTTATTGTGGATGTTTTTAAGTTACATGGACATTTTTGAGATAAAAAAAGTGTTTTGTGTATTTTTTTCTTTCCTTTGTATAAGCTTACATCCTCTCTTCTACGACCCCTCAGTCACTCACATGCACACAGATACACCCCTCATAGGAAAGCACAGTAGCATTCCCAAATCCTCACCTGAATCCAGACAAAATGGGCAAAAAAACCCACTTAGTTGTTGTTTATCTGATTCATATCCCCTCCTGTTTTTACTTAAACCTCCTCTTACTGTACTGAGACTTACTGAGTGTCTATATTGACTGTGTGGCTCTCTCCCTGCCCCATTCCTCTCCGGCTGCCCCCTCCTCTTCACGTATCCAGAGCATCAGAGTTTCATCAGTACTGGGTTTTTTAGCAGATGCTAGAATTGACAGCTGCAAACATTTCAGATGAAAATCACCAGTAACTTAAAAAAAAAAAGTAAAAATCTGTTCTCACGTATTAATTCAGCAGCTGCATTTAGGTCCTATTGTCAGCAGACTGAAATGATGCTGCTTTTTAAAAAAAAATTTATTTGTTTGTTTGGACCAATCCTGTATCTCCATATGCTGTTTGCGCAGGCGTTCCTTAACTTGTCTTTATTCAAGGTTTATTGATCATGATCTGTACTGAACAGGACTTTTAACAGGCAAATAATCATTTCAGTTCCCTCTGGTGGACAAATGATAAAATGCACATTTCCTAATCTGCTGTTACATACGCACCAACGTCAAAACGATAAGATGAGTCACCGTTTTCTTTACAATATTTTAAAAATGTGGCACTAATTCCTGAAACAAATTCTTGTGACATGTTTGAGGCTTCGTTTTGTCCCCCTTAAGGCCCTCACTTTAAACCACTGTGTCACATTTCTTTTTAATTAAACGTGTTGAAGATGTTCATAGATGCAAACAAAACAACGGTCCGTCTCATATGGTTCTTTGGCCACAGGCTAATCTTTGGAAACATTTGAAATCTGTGTTACACAATCATGAAAATGTTTAAAAAAAAAAAAAAAAGTAATCGTTAAACGTCTTGATAAGCACCAAACCAGTTCCCCAGGTATTTCCTCTCTGCTCTGGACAGCTGAGAGGGGGCAGCTGCACCGGCTGGGGCATGTGTGAAGTGT
>VUQG01011279.1:12064-28058 GCA_015106755.1 Etia nguti | reverse complement strand
GCTGCATGTGAGCACACACACACACACACACACACACACACACACACACACACACACACACACACACAGACACACACACATATCTGTGAACCTCCAAAGTCTATTGCACTGCGCTACAAACACATAGTGTATGTAGTAGGATGGAGTTGATCGGATGTATCTCCACTAAGCTGATCCATAAATCAGTTTTAGCAAATCAAAATGCCGATCTCTGTTCTGTGTTCTCTGACTCTTCCTGTCTGACCTGTGACACCCCCCACCCTGTTACACACCACACTTAACCCCATCCCTTACCTGCTGCAGCATAGCCAATCAGGAGGAGGAGGAGTCCAATCGAGGATCCGGAGGGGCAGCTCATGATGAAGACAGAAACCTGGTGGGCAGCTGGTGACGAAGAGTGAGGAGTGTGAAAGAAAAGAAACAAAGACGTGAAAGCCCCCAAATCTCCTGTAACTCAGAATTAGGATAAAAAGCCAGAGATTTCTGCTCCCATGAAGCTCTTCCCCTCTTCCTCTCTGCCCCGTGTTCGGTCCTTTGCTCTCTAATCCTTCCCTCCCTGACTTGGTTGAGCTCACTTTCCTAATGAAAACATTAGAAGCGGGACAAAAAGTTCAGATTCTGGGAAGGGGCGGGAGACATGTTCTGGGGAGGGGACTCGTCTTTTTCAGCTGCACACTGGCAAGCCTTTAAACAAGGTTGTATTTAGTTTGTGTTACTGGCACTCATCCTAAAAAAGTACCTGTGGTGGCTTATTATTTTTGTTTTTGTGGAAGATAACAAACTAACCACTTTATTGGGTATAGATGAGGACAAAATTATTAGACCCCCCACCAAATTTTCCCAACTGCTTTTTTAACAGAACAAGGGACTTTCAACATAGTTTTTCTAAGCATGCTAGTTTTCTTTAGAAAGCATAAATGATTTCTTTTTGCACAAATATCAGAATCATTTCAGAAAAATGGCCAAAACTTCAGCAAAGATTTGAGTAGGTTTAGGTTTAGGTCTCAAAGAAGACAGTCACTAGAACTCTGCACAGGAATGGACTGTGAGGTTACAGACCGAGAAAAACACCTTCAAGCCAGACTGAAGTATGCTAAGGACAACCTGGAGAAAGGTTATGCGTACTGGAAGCATGCCCTTTCGTCAGATGAGATGAAACTGTTTATGTTTGGAGAAAGAACGAAGGGAACGTACAACCAGAAGAACACTGTCCCCACAATGAAACACGGTGGCGGGAGTATTAGGCTGTGGGGATTCTTCGGTGTGTCTGGAACTGGGAATCTCATCAAAGTTTGAAGGAATCATGAAGAAAGAAGGATATCTGAAGACTTTATTTGATTTTGTCTTCCAATGCAACGGCAGCATGGGCTGGGATTGCTCAGGAGACAACTACTAAGACACTACAGGCTGTTATCCAGCAAAAAGGACACACAATCAACCATTAGCATCAGGTGGGCTAACAGCCAATCACGTGGCAGCAACTCAGTGCATTTAGGCTGTTAGAGATGATCAAGACAACATACTGAAGTTCAAATCAAGCCTCAGAATATGGAAGAAAATAGATTAAAGTGATTTTGAATGTAGCAGACACACAGGACTAAGTGTTTTGATATCTTCTGATCTTCTGTGATTTCCCCACAACCGTCTCTAGGTTTTAAAAACAATGGTCCAAAAAGGAAAAAATACCCAGTGAGTTAAAGTTCTCTGGATGAAAATGCCTTGTTGACATCAGAGAATAGCAGATAGGAAGGCAACAGTAACTCAAATAACTACTTGTTACAACCAAACAAGTATCCTGTCTTCTCTCACCCCAACCGGTTGCAGCAGATGGCCCCGCCCCTCCCTGAGCCTGATTCTGCCGGGGGTTTCTTCCTGTTAAAAGGGAGTTTTTCCTTCCCACTGTTGCCAAAGTGCTTGCTCATAGGGGGTCATATGATTGTTGGGTTTTTCTCTTTATGTATTATTGTAGGGTCTACCTTACAATATAAAGCGCCTTGAGGTGACTGTTGTTGTAATTTGGTGCTATATAAATAAAATTGAATTGAATTGAAATGAAATGAACATCTTCGAATGCACAACTTGAAGGAGATGAACTACAGCAGCAGAAGACCACACCAGGTGCCACCTTCAGTTCACATGGACCAAAATTGGACAATATAAGAATGAAAGTTGACAGTTCTGAAGACAAAAGGACGTCCAACACGGTATCATCAAGGTGTACCTAACAAAGTGACCAGTGAGTGTATGTCATGAAGAATAAGATTTCAAGGTTTTATTTATAACTCATAGCAGTACTGTATTACACTGACTTACATCACTGCCCTGCAGTGCATCCAATCTTATTTCTATCCAAACACAAGGTAAGACTGATGTAAACAATTTTCTTTTAATTTTAGTTTCGTTATTTAAACAGTTTTTTGATCAAATCAAGACAGGGGCTGAGGCTATCTGAGAAAATCCACCAGGAGGTTATTTCTGTTCAGCAGGAAGACGAAGAAATCAAAATCAATTCAGCAGCAGACAATGCCCTTTATAATCACATTGATTGGTTCCTGTTATTCCCAGTAAACTGACTTCTCCTGCTCTCTCTCTCTCTCTCTGTCGATGACTCACACACATTGCAACACACAAACAGCAAAGACTGTTACGCATTATCTAACCTTATTAAGCCGGACTGTCTACAGCCTTCCTGCTCTGTGCTCATTTCTTTGGCCGCTTAAGCAGATCTACAGGTTAAGAAGCAGAAAACAACATTGGCGGAAAGTGAGCAAAGGGATCAGTGGAGAGAAAGAGAGTCAGCGGACATTTATGTCTGTTAGCCGATCCAAACCAGAGATACAGGCCGAGGACACGGGACAATATAGCTATATGTCTCACACATGGCCGGCCTTTACAAAAGCATCAAAAGGAAAACAGGATAAGAAAAACTAAAAGGGGCCACAACACAAGTGAAAGAACAATAATTTCATCCTGTCAGAATACATTTAATACGCCAGAAATCACACGCAAACTTTTATATGCTGCATATTCAAAAGTTTGGACACGTTTAATAAACCATGAAGACAATTTCCCCAATTGCTATTTCATTTATTTAGAAAACACAACTGCTGTAAATGTAGCAGTTAGCCTAAATATGAATGGAATCCATACACAAATACATATTATAGTCACCATTGTGTTGCATGCATACACACATACACACACATTAGAATTTTAAAGAACTGGAATTAGAACTATTTTCCCCCGTTTTACAATCAACAGGCTAATAAATGTACATATGTGTCAGAGTTCACCCTGTGACCATTTAGCTAATGCATGTTTTCAGGCACCAGACGCGACGTAAAGAACAGAGCATCTGCAGGAGCTCACAACCAGAGGATCACAGCCGGCATCACGCTGAGCCACCGTGTGACAGACTGCTGGACGCGAGGTCACCTTCCCACTGCCTATTTCTGATCTCCTGTCCATACATCTCTTTGTTTTCTACTGCAACGCCTGCCAGTAGTTACGATGACCAGATGTCACCACAGTCATGGAGAGATTAAGGGGACCCTCGGCGGTGGTCATTTCATCCTCGCCACCTCAACACGGATCTCATTATTGCACCTCGCTGCCAATATGTGACCTCAGCTCTCTGGCATACACTGTGTTTTTGCCACTTTTGTAAGAAGCTAAATCTAATCTGAGTGAGATGTGTGGTGGTGTGTGTGAAGCCTGGTTTAGTGACAAGTCAATAATTGCCCTCTGGTTTCCCTGGATTGTCGCAATCCTGTTTTGGGTTTGCTGTGTTTAAAAAAGGAAACCTTTTCGCATGTTCTCACTATTCAGGTTTATTCAGCTTTAATTACTTTGTACACTAGATCAGGATCCTCAGGCTTTTTCAGAAATGACTCCTTAAAGTATAAAACATAAAATAAAATGAGAGGACTTACCTCTAACTGTTGCACCAAGCAAATCCAACAATATACCAAAACCTTTACAGAACACATGGCACCCTGTTTGCTAAAAAAGTACCCTGACTTTTTTGTGCACCATTCACTCCACAATACACCCGAGTTAAGAATTTAAACCTTATAGACCCTAACACATGCTCTGTGTTCAGTCCTTACTGCAGTCAATTTGGAGAAAGGTGGCTGGAGTTGCGTTGCCACATTGCTACGTCAATGTTTTGATATGCTAGCACCTGAGGAGAGATCACTCACTGTGATGTCTCATCAACAGTGATCAAACTAAAGCAAATTAAATAGTTTTTATCGTCCATCCATTTTTTTCTGCGTATTTAATTAAGGGTCGTGGTTGGGATGGAGCTGTCATAGGACAGGCAGGATACACCCCGGACTGGTGGCCAGTCTATTGTTGGGCTAACACGTTGAGAGCATCGTGTTAGCCATTCACACTCAAAACCAATTTCAGAATCACCTTTAACCCAACATACATGTCTATGTGCAAACAGTTGGTCAGTGTATTCAAACCCAAAAATGTCTTACTATGACACAACACTGCTAACTACTACACCACCATGATGTCCTAGTGGATATTATCTTAACCTAGCATCTTATCATCCTACATGATGGTTGTTGTATTTTTTTTAACCCTGATTTTCACCAGTAGCTAGATTTTGGCTGATGACTTGATATATGTATCAAAACAGAAAAGGATAGAGCCACTGTTACGAAACATTTTTGGACCACCTTTTGAAGCCTCTAATTTGACATCTTGGTTGTCCCTAGCTAGTTTTTATTTTATTTTTCTAAACCACAAGCATTATCCGCTAACGTTAGCACTGCAGGGGGCATCGTTTCCCAGTGTAGGATGATAACTTTAGCTAGCAAAAACGAGCATATGTGTTGTGGTGGTTTATTGCTACACAAAATGTGCTTACTGAAAAATTGAAGAGCCTACTCCTTATAAAGTATTTTAGAACAACCAAACACTAAGCATGCATGACCTTAAACCTCAGTACACTATGGCCTAAAATGGCTTTTGGTTGTTTGGGTAATTTTGTGTTAGAAGTGTTTATAAAGCCCTTGTCAGAGCTCCCCCCAGCCACCCCAACCGGTTGCAACAGATGGCCGCCCCTCCCTGAGCCTGGTTCTGCCGGAGGTTTCTTCCTGTTAAAAGGGAGTTTTTCCTTCCCACTTTCGCCAAAGTGCTTGCTCATAGGGGTTCATATGATTGTTGGGTTTTTCTCTGTATCTATTATTGTACGATCTACTGTACAATATAAAGCGCCTTGAGGCGACTGTTGTTGTGATTTTGCGCTATATAAATAAAATTGAATTGAATTGAATTGAATTGATTTAGATATTGGTCACTTTGACAATCCTTATGGCTCAATTCAGATTGTGGTGAAAGTACTCTGCAGCGATATAGTGCAATATTTGACATACTCAAGCATAGGTAGCCTACGTTGTGATCTTATCTTGTACCTGTCTGGTAATTCTGTTCAAGTGGTATTTCATGTGTATGTCAACAGCGATAAAAAGGAACTGAGAGTTCAAACTCTAGCTGTTCTGTCGCAACTTACAATTTATGGAGTGAAGTGGGTGTAAATTATATACTTAGTTCTCAGCTGCCAGTCCAACTCTGGATGTCTTGGAGAAGATGGTTTCCCCAAACTACCACCTGACAGACACTTCTAAAGAAGCAGATTGGCAGCTTTAGTGTGTATAAGCTGAAGGTAATATGAGACCAGTTATCTTGTACAGGTTTCACTTTGCTTGAAATCTGGTTTTACAAGATGTCATTTGACCATGAAAAAAACATTAACCAAAATTGACCATTTGCAGTGAAGATTGGAAAGTCGAAAACTGATTGCACAGAGCTTTTTTTTCCACACGCAGCTGTCTAAAAAGGCAACAACTCATTAAGAAACTAATTGAAAATAAGCTTATCAGTTGCCAGTGAGACTCCGGTGACTGCTGGAAACACTGTTGCTCGTGAGGTTTTAGATTTTGACGCATGATCAGAGCTGAACAGAGTCTAAACCGCCAGTTTGGGCAAATTCTCAGCTTTCCCTTAAGCGTCTGGTGTCTGGCAGCCTGTCTTTCTACAGTTCTACCATGTTCAGCTGTTCATTTGTGGTGCCAGAACATAGTCTCTCCTGTTGCAACATCCTTTTTCACTTTCTTACAGATGTAAGCACTTACATCTGACAGCTGAATGGAAAATCTCCTACTGTTTCCCTCCATATATCTCATAGAGGCTGCAAGAACTGCATCACTTCGTGATACTAGAAATGCCACATAATGATGAAACTGCTGCAAGTGTCTCTTTTTTAAAATGATTTTGGTGGCAAAAAAATCATGCATTTCTGATACTCCATCTATTGTCGTCTCCTCTCTGAGCCTCCAGATCACTGCTTCCTAGATAAACCCTAAGTCTGTATCTATCTCCTTAGACAGTCTGATTAGCACTGCGTCACAAAAAGGGGAAGTAATCTCGGTCCGAGCACAGGAATAGAGCTCTGGGAGGGGCCGTGCCACCGGAGAAGCACTGCATGGCCACCCCGCACATGTCCATGGGTAATCCCTTCTTAAACAGCCCCTGGACAGGAAAAGGAAGAAGCTGAGGTGTGGGACATTACGCCGTGGGTACAGCACCAGTCAGTGTCCTCTTATCCCTCGGACACAACACAACAGCAGGGATAGGAGAGGGATTCAGATACAGACACTTGTTGGACTCTGGGAAGAAGGTCCTCTGACCAGGATGAACTTTGCCGCTCAATTATTCTACTCGAGCTATTTGAGCGAGCGACTTGAGCGTTTGTACTCACCACGGCCGGCCCTTAAAGACGGCGAGGAGAATGACCCCTTCTGGCAGAGGTGGGAAATTACCTGTAGCCTTCTTCGGTGTCCCAGACCTCTCCCCCAACCACATCACCCCTGTAGATTCAGATCTACCCTCAGAATTTTGAGGTAGCTCCTCCTTCTTAAATTACTTCCATTCCTCATCTTCTGTATAGGGTCTCTTCTTCAGCTTCAATTATAAGTGGAACTCAACAAAACCCACCACATGTTCATGCTTGGCTGTTGCAGACCCCAAAATCAAAGATCCACATTACTCTGGCCTTCTCCTTCTATCTCTCCATCTTCTCCCTGCTCTTCCTGCCAGCATCCCAACCCCTGATAGGCTACCCTCTCTGCATGATCCTCGACCATAACATCCTCTTTCATTTCAGGATATTGTGACAGATTTAGAGAAAGGAAGGAAGCTTTGATTTTAAGCTTTGGTGGAAAACGCATTTCTTTGTGCCGTTGATAAATTACATCACATTCAGGGTCAAACTGATTTTGCAAGTACTTCCTCGGTGTTTGACTTATACGGAAGATTACGACCGTCAAGATTTAACAAGCAAACTGATCTTCCTCTGCATCTTTGAGCACATTCAAAACTTCTGGAGCTTTTCGTGTTATACCCAAAGAGCCGAAAACAAAGCAGCCGACGAATGTAAGAAAGTTGCCGAAGCGTTGCCTGAAAGGATGCAGAACTGCACATTCAGTGATGCAACATCAGGAATGCATACAATCATGTAGTGCCAGGAGACATTTTCTTTTCCCATATGATGAACTTTTTTTTTTTTCTTCAATCAGAAAAGGAAGCAGCTCAGCAGCCAGACGGGGCATTTTGTCTTTAAAAGGACATAAAGAAGCTGAGATAGTGCACTGATGAAAGCCTGGTGGGCTTTAATATCTCCTTCACTTTTAGCTTTGTCCTTACTTTTTGTGCTGTTTTATAATATAATAAGCTACTTTTTTTTTTTTTACTGTTTCAGCTCTTCATCTTCCCTTTTGATGAGGCTTTCTGAGGCTGCCATGTTGCTCTTTGCCCTCCTTTGATGCTGTTTTTGAACTCTGCCTTTGAAGCAAAGCACCCTAATCACAGGTGCAGCCTTGGACTTTTCTTATTCATAGCCGTGTTAAGAGCGCACACTGTGTGCTTGAATAATGGGACTAAAAGAGTGAAGGACAAGTGGGGCAGAGAGCAGTAATGGACCCAGGAGACGAGGTGAAAGGTTGCCGTATTGTCTACGGCAAGATCATTGCGATATAAATAGAGCGAGATGTTCTCTATAGAGAGTGCTGGCACCACTGAAGGATATTCAGACCGTTGTTTGGGAAAGCTACTCCACCTGGTGGCTTTTTGATATTATTGTAGAACTGCACACTCGCAAAAGCACCGTCATCAGTCAGTTGTGTTATTTTACTCCACTGACAATGATTGGTGTTCCTCCAACCTATTTCAAAGTTTCAAACGTAGCTGGTAACTAACTATATGTGATCTGCTTTACTGAGTGACTGAGTTAATCCCCAATGAGTATAATCCTATTACTATGTCTATGCTGGGAAAAGGCCTCTCCATTGACTGTTTGACAGAAACATCCCGCAGGAGTCTGATCCAGTTTTGTGTTGTGTCATTTGAGTAAATCTGACCATACCCAACCCAACTTGTAATAAGCTATTTAAATGAATTGCGCAATTTGAGTAGCTCCAACGGCCATTTATAAATCATTCTGTCCTGCTATTACCACTAAATTGCCTTTTTAATCGCTTGTGTGTCTCCTAAAAGAGGAGCTGAATGACCCAATGAATCATAAGGTGACTTGTAATTGTAATCCGTCACCGAGAGTGGAAGCAGGGTCGACGTGAAAGGTGAATCCATTCATCTTAGCTGAAGAATGTGAGCGGACCGCCGATGAGAGTGGTCGTATTGACGACGCAAAGTGGGAAATTGTCACTTTTTCAAAGTTCTTACATCGAGTTACACTCGAAAAAACATTTATGCTGTAAATCCTGACTGCGAGTAATTTAATTACATGTAAATTTTACATCTAATTTTGGTTAAATAAGTACAATGTAAAATGTTAACTTCACTGAAATCTGGTCAAATTAAATGCACTTTGTTGATACATATTCAGTTTATACCAAGTACTTTCTCCTTAATGATGAATTATTTGAGTAAATAAACCTTTTATTTTATATATTTCAGGTGAATTATTGCTTCATGTCTATGAGGGCAAACAATGTGCGATTGTTAATAAAACTTGTTGCTGTAGTAATGATGTACACTTTTGAAATGTGGAGAATATCTGCTGATACTGTGTGCCAAAGGCCTCGCAACACCGCCCTACATTCTGGCTGACATCGAGAGGATAGAAATCATTTAAACTCCTTCACCTCACCTTGCCTCAGTGCTACTCCCTGCAGACATTACACACTAGATTTTCACATGCTGGAGGTAAACTGTTCAAAGTATAACCATCTTTTACTCGCCTCAGGTGAATTTGTGCCAATAAACTTTTGTTAAATTGTTTTCTTAAGCTGTTGGTCCAGTTTTAGTTTTTCTTTAAATCTTGAAATTGTGTTAATTTGTCATGAATCAAGTAATAAATCAGATCTGATGCTTGACAGATGTACTATTGTACTATATATATAGTACTATATGTACTATATTGACATTTTCAAAGCATACCCTACTGTTGTAAGTTTTTTTAAAAATTCCTTATCCTTCAGAAATGACTGGTTTAATACTGGAAACCAGTTATAAGCTGATTGCAAAGCTTCTCACTGTGAAAAAACATGCAGCTGAAAACAGTAATAGGTTTTAAAAGTTCCCTCTGGCGGTGCATTTACGTAATTGGGAGAAATAACCTTCATGATTTGAGAGCTAGTGGATGCCAACAACCTGCTTAATCGGAAAAGCTATTATATTCACATCAGCGTTTTCACATCTGCTCACTTTTTCTCTTCGGGGTTTGGAAGATACAAATCAAATCTCACTGTGCGCTAACTCATGACTGTGTGGTACTTTGCTAAAGCCTTCGTGTGTTATTTTTACTGTGTTAGCTTGCAATAGTAATGCCTGCTTGTGGTTTTCGTCTTCAGAGAGGAGTTGTATCTGGGCCCCAGTCAGCCCGGCAGCTCTTACAAATATGGCCCCGTCAGTAACGGCACCGTGGGCCGTAGACCCACCCTTATTGAACCGGAGCGTCTCAAGGACTTTGGTGTGGAAGAACTCCTCAACGGTGATGTGAAAGTCCACGAAACCAAAGTAGCGATGGCTCCTGAGATTGTCCTCATGGACCCCCCCAAAACCAGACGAGTCAGCGAGTTCAGGATGATCCCGAGACCTCCTGCCCAGTACCTCCGCTTCGAGGACATCAGCGCGGCAGCCTTCAGGATACAGTCAGGAATGCAGAAGACGCCTTGCACGGTACACTAACACAGAATAAGTGTAGGAGAACATGCAATAAAGATGACCTTTGACCTTTGTCAAATTAAACTTCAGTTTAGACAGAAGTTTAATTTGACAGGACAGCAGCCAGGCATCACATATCTAAGGAAGTTTGGTGTAAACAGTCCACAAGAGGTCTACTGGTAATAAGAACTAGTGAACTAATATCAGAACTAGTCTAAATGGGATGCAGATTTTTTCTCACGGAAAAACAGATCAAAACATTCATGGTCTGCTTTACTTTGATACATTTTAAATTGATGATTTTTTATTTAGAATTAATTTGTTTTGTACCAGGTTGTAAACATGTTTGTTTTTGCTTAAAAATGGGGAATTTGAACCACCTCTCTCCGTCTCAGTAGTAGAAAAGGAAAAAAAAAAAAAAAAAAAAAAAAAAACCTCAGATATGTGCTTTTGCTTTCCCCAAATAATTCCCCCCAGAAGTAGAGTCATTCATTTTCATTTAAATGTTTAGGTTAGGTAGGTTTAGTTTCAGTTAGTCTCTAGAGTGGGTTTGGGTCCTTGGACGTTATATTTCTAACATCATCTTTGGTGATTTAAGACTCTCGCATTAGTTTCAAATCAGGAGTGCCATGTCTGTCTGTTATAATGTCTCTGCACATCTCTACAGTTTCACTGTGCGTGGTTGTGTGTCGCTGCTAATAACCACAAAACGCCCAAAGAAAAACTTGTAATTGAGGCTTGCTTCGACATAACTACTGGTGATGAAACTTAGCGAGACGGGTGATAATAACTAAAGATCACCCAAAGGTGAAGCCCTTGTGGGGACATCATCGCTACTAATACAGTGCAGCTTTTAGCCAAATTAGGAGGAGCCCTCATATCAGCTTCATACTTTATATTGCATTATGCCCACCAAGTGCGAAGCAGATTGGATTAACGGCTGCTGGCAAAAAGAAAAGAGCAGGCAAACCCTCCTTCCTCTGGAGCTGGATGAGCACCAGCATTTAGGTGCAAAAATAACATAAAAATTGAACATGACTTGGGGCAAAGACCATGGATTTCTTACGTCAGGAGTAATTATATGAAGTGAAAACTATTTCAGCATGCATGTGAGCACCTGAGTGGTTTTTTTGAAGCCAGCTTTGCAAATCTGTCTTTAACGGGTTACTGCTGCTGCTGGAGCTCTTGAAATGCTGCTTCTTTTGTGTGCTCAGTACTCCAGATTGTCCAAACAGTACGGGATGGAGATCTACCTGAAGAAGGAGCACCTGCACTACACCGGCTCTGTGAAGGAGAGAGGAGTGCTGTACCTGCTCACCTCCCTCACGCAGGTAGATTGGGGCGGGGGAGCTGAAAAAGACGCTGTAAGGATCCACTGAAGCGTGCTGTGCATGCATATTTGTTACATGTGATTATATGTCAGGCGTGTGTTTCTGTGCTTGCAGGAGCAGCAGAGGATGGGTGTGATCGTGGCCACTGACTGTAACTTCTCCATGGCCGTGGCGCACCACGCGGTGGAGCTGAAGATCCCGGTGTTTGTCATCATGCCGTCAAGTTGCTCCTCGCCCCGCCTCAGGATCTACAGAGACTACGGCGCCATGGTTATCTCCTACGGCAGCACTGGCCGCGATTCCCAGAACCACGCCTGCCATCTGGCCAGAGAGAATGGATACCTCTACCTGGAAGAGTCAGTCTCACTAACATTCATATTAGGATTTGTCTGTGATATAACCACTGCCGTACTATACTACCAGCTACACTGATGTTTTAGTATCTTAACATAAGGCTGCTCTTCCTCTCTTTGCTGCTGAGCAGAGATGAAAATGCAGCGTACCTGGCAGGACTGGGCACCGTTGGCATGGAGATCTATGAACAAGTGCCCAAGCTGGAGGCAGTGGTCATTCCTGCTGCAGGGCAGTATGGTCTACTGGCTGGCACCGCTGCAGCCATCAAACACCTCGACTCTCGCATTCTTGTCATAGTAAGCAGACACTGAGAAGCTGGAGTTTCATATCTTTGCTGTATGCTCATTGTCCATCTCATATCACTGGTTACTGATAGTAGATCCTATAGTAGATCTACATCCTTACTTTTTATTGCACAATTGCTTCTAGCTCCCTTGTATTGACACAAGTGCGTTTTTCATTCTGCACGGGTTACGAAACAAGGCGACTGTATTTGAAGTGGTTTCCCTTGTTCCACTGTCTGCCCACAGCTGAACCTCTGAGAGCTGTCGTGCTGTTTGCACTGAAGGCACAGAACAGCCCTCTTGCTCTATTTTGCGTTATAAAGAAATATCCTGGTACAGCTTGTGTAGCAAAGCTTTAAAGCAAATATATTACCACATTTGACCCAGTAGTAAAAAACCTATATATTATGCAACACAGAGGCTGATTAGGGCTCCCAGTCAGTCCAAAAATGGTCCTGTTTTAATATTTATACAAGAGTTTCACATTTATAATTAATATTGTGTATACCATTTTATAATATATTCATATATTCACAGTAGGAAAAGTGGTGCGCATGCAAAATATAAGGCACTGCAAAATAAGTGCTAGTCTATTTCTGTTATATAGTCCATTAATATTGCTCAGAGTGGGGATGAACTGCCATAAGATCACTACAGACTTAGTGATGCCAAGACTGACGGTCCTTTGTCAAACTACCTATGAACACATGTCTGCTCAGTTAGCATTAACATTCAGTCCTGATTAGCCTGTCAGGTTGCCTATAGTTAAATATGGATAGCAAACATGGTAAACACTACACTGCTGACTGTTAGCATGTCAGTATCATTTGAACATGCTAATGCTAACATTTAGCTCAAACTGTGACTGTTCCTCAGTGGCTCTGTTAGCACTGTTGGCTCACAGGAAAAGGTTCCCGGGTTCAAAGCAGTGCAGATTGTCTGTTTTTTCTCCCACCATCCAAAAATGCTAGGTTGATCTTGCCTACGTCAATCCAGGACACTCTCGCAAAAGCGATCTCAACAGTTTTACTCCACAGTGAAATGCAGGTTACAAATCATCATCATCATCATCATCATCAACACATCAGAAAAATAACTGACCCAACTTTCTTCAACAGGGAGTTGAACCAGAAGATTTCCCTTTGCTGCTACAATCTCTGAAAACGAACGGTCCAATCAAAGACATGCACAGCAACCCCAATAGGAAACTTTATGGAGGTAAACTCATTTCAGACTTTTTCTGCTTAGGTCTCGTTCCACACCTTCCCCTCATGAAAGGGAAGGGAAAAAAAAGATTATCTGCACATTATTCTTGTTAGAAACTCCTTTTTACTTTTTTCTCCTGAAATAAAAGAGCTTGTGATGATCATCTGTCTCTTCCTAGATCTTATGGAGCATTCACTTGGTGTTAACACCTTTCAGCTGGCAAAGAAACTGGTGGACAAAGTCATCACTGTCAGGTACTGCATGTCCGCATCACATTTATAGAATTAAACTTTTGTGGGTTTTTTAATATCTGACTTCACTGTACAGACGTATTATTACTCGCAGAACACAAATACATCTTTTACACTGACATGGTGCTGGTGCAGAGTCAGTTTTGGCTTGGTGCTGGCTCAGTCCTTCAGGCTTCACACCAAAAGGGCTGTTAACCTTTCTGCTGGAAACCCTGTGGTTCTACATTAGGCACTAGCACACATCAGTGGAAAAAGGCATGAAAGAGACTGCTGTTCAAGTGTGTTAGGAGAGAGAAAAACACACCAAAAAATCAGCAGCGTTTGAAACACGGTGGACCAGAGCCATCATCGACACATTGGTGAGGCAGGAGATTACCTAGGGTTCGGAATTTCAACAAATAATCACGAGAATTGCATCTGGTGTGAACACAATCACATTTCATTTTGTCTGGTTATGGACTGGCTCTGAAGATTCAGATATGAATCACCTCAAATAATAGGCCTATCATCTTGTCAGTTATATCTTTAAGGATGTTGGGACCCATGTCAAAGTCTAACTTTGGTAGTCGGATATCAAAGGAGTGCATTTTTCTTTCCTTTTCTTACAGTGAGGAAGACTCTCTGGTGGCAATGCTGCGGTTTCAGGAGTTTGAACGCTCCACTGTGGACACAGAGGGAGCCATGGGATTGGCTGCCATTTTGGCTGGACAACTACCAGAACTAAAAGGCAAAAAGTGGGTCCAGTGTATTAATTTCACGGTTTCCTACCTGAACCATGTAATTTCTCTTCACTCATCGCCCTTCAGTCAAACAGCACACAGCAAAAGTAAATTCTAGTTTTCAAACAGTGCAAAATCCCACTTTAAAAAAGACATATATATATATGTATATATATTTTAAATATAGTCCTAACTCTGAGGGCTCAAATGTTTTCCTTAACGCCTGAAAAGCTCACATTCTGGCAACATAACAATGTCAGCAGTGCTAATCCTTTTGGCTGCAGATAAACTAAGCCTTCCTCTGTGTCTGCTGCAGGGTGGCTGTGGTGGTGAGCAGCGCTAACATGGAACTGGAAGTGGTGAGGCAGTGCATGGACCGAGCTTTGGTGTTGGACAACCGGATCAGTAAGTTCTCAGTGCAGCTGGGAGAGTGGCCAGGAGACATGGCTAAGCTGCTGGATGTTCTGACCAGAGAGGACGTCAGGTAGAGAAGGAACCTATTCAGACTTAATCAGTTTTGTTTTTAACGTTGCCCTGTGCCACCTTTAGTTTATTCATTCCTTCGCCTCTTTTGTCTTTTTCCTCCCAGGTTGTTGGACGTCTGCCATCGTAGACACAGTGATAAGTCAGAGCTCTTCAAGGCAAAGGTAGGCGACTAATCTGTCCTCTTCACTTCATTCTGTTTCCTCCTCCTCTCCAATCCGCTCATCCACTTTTCCTTTATTGCCGTGGAACTCTTGGCTTACAGTTGTCAGGGAGTTGGCGGGAATTAAAAGACCAAAAATACAAATACATTTTTAAAAGATTAAAAAAAAGTAGCATTGCTCAATTCCTCCTACAGCTTTACTTAGTCTAGTACAACCATTAGCCAATTTTGGCTGTTGTTTTAGGAAATTACAAACACAGTGTTGCTATGCAACTGAAATTACTGAGTCAGTATGGATGACTTTAAGACTTTTCACAGTCACAAACGTTACATATAGTATGTCTTTATTTTTTTTAACTTGAAGAAAAATGAAGAAAAGCTGCCGGGGAGAAACTGACGTAACTTGACTGATAAATCTTGGACCAGCTTAGCTTTTTTAAATAATAATAGATTTGTTTTATTCTCTTTCATTTATAAAGCTCAGGGATGGAGCAGACTTATAATGTAATCTCCTGGCTCTGCATTCTTACCCCCGCAGTCTACACTGACAAATTGTGCTGCTTATTCAGAACTAGTGTCAGGAGGTGAAAGGTGTTGCATAATGCAACAAGCAAACCTCTCACTGCCCTAATTCTAGAGTGTGTGTGTGTGAGACAGAGAATGACGTAAGAAGACTAACTGTATGTGTGTGTGTTGACAGGTGGAGTGTGTGGTGGAAACCAGAGATAAGACGCAGAGCGCTCATCTGCGCAAGACGCTGAGCGAGCGCTACCCCTCTATATGCTGGCTGGACCGGTGATCACAGCAAAATCCTAAAAACAAAACTAGACTGACTGAAAACAGATTCCTGCCATCGGGATAACACAAGCAAACGCATCCTGCAACACACACACACACACACACACACACACTCAGGGGAGAGAGAGAGAGAGAAAAAATAGCAAATGTGAGATCATGAAAATCTAAGCAGCTTGAAAAGAAAAACAGAGGAAATATATACGTTTGA
>VUQG01011269.1:1863-25485 GCA_015106755.1 Etia nguti | reverse complement strand
AGCTAGCCAAACTTCAGTAACCCTACAAACGCCACTGCTGTTTAGTTTTCTGTCTTCATTTATGTCGGAAGTGATAGCAGAGCTGTATGTTTACATTTTTGCTGTGGCGGTTAAGCTGCCAGATTTTTGGTTTCACGACCCTCCTTCATGGTTTGTGCACGTCGAAGCTCAGTTAGCTCTTCGTGGCGTTTCAGCCGATGACACAAAATACCATCATGTGGTGGCCTCGCTGGAACCCCTGTCCACCCTCCGTGTGATGACCCTCCTCCGGGATCCCCCCACCCAAGGGAAATACACCGCTCTCAAGGCGCTGCTGCTGCGGAGCTACTCCCTCTCCGATGCAGAGTGGGCCGAGAAACTCCTCTCTCTCTCAGGCCTGGGTGATGGGTCCTTGCTAGGAACGGATGACGGTGGATTCCACTTCACTCACGTCTTCCTCTGACAGTTGCCGGTGCGAGCTGACCTTGTCAACTCCCTGCTGCTGGCCTCGAAGGATTACCGCTCACTCGCAGAAGAAGCTGATTGCATTCTCGTGGCTACCAGGAGCTTCGGCATCCAGGCGATAGTTCCCGAATCACCGACGGCATCTCCTTTGCCCCCACCGATTCTCTGGGGGGCCTCCGACTCATCGATGGTGACTGGGATCGCGGCACCGCGGCACGGCGGAAAAGGGCTGTGTTTTTACCATCAGCGTTTTGGCGCCACAGCACGGCACTGTCTGCACTGTCTGCCCCTGTCTTTGCATGCCTCCACAATGGTATATTATTTAATCTTTAAAAAAATTGGAGATTTCCTGCGTACCACTAGAGAGAGCCCAAGTACCACCAGTGGTACGCGTACCACAGTTTGAGAATGACTGGATTATAACAATACATTTGGAATCAACCCCTATTCTAACTACTACTGTAGGACTGCAAGGTAAGTAAAACCGTTTTTTATTCCTGAAGTTATATTTAGGACCATATATGTATATAGATATAGATATATACATATACATACACATACACACACACCCTGCAGGCAGTCTTTATCCTTTAAGCTCGGGTCCTCTACCAGAGGCCTGGGAGCTTGAGGGTCCTGCGAAGTATCTTAGCTGTTTCTAGGACTGCGCTCTTCTGGACAGAGATCTCCGATGTTGTTCCTGGGATCTGCTGGAGCCACTCACCTAGTTTGGGAGTCACCGCCCCTATTGCTCCGATTACCCACTGGGACCCCTATTACCTTCACCCTCCACATCTTCTCGAGTTCTTCTCTGAGCCCTTGGTACTTCTCCAGCTTCTTGTGTTCCTTCTTGATATTGCTGTTATTTGCTATCACTACATCTATCACTACGGCCGTCTTCTTCTGCTTGTCCACCACCACTATGTCCGGTTGGTTAGCCATCACCATTTCGTCCGTCTGTATCTGGAAGTCCCACAGGATCCTAGCTCGGTCATTCTCCACCACCCTTGGGGGCGTCTCCCATTTTGGCCATATTCGGCAAAGATGTTTCTGTATACTATGCTGGCCACTTGGTTACGGCGTTCCATGCATGCCTATCTTGCACCCTGCTGTTATATGCTAGATTGTCTCAGGGGCATTTACACAGCCTACACCTGGGGTCTTGCCTGGTGTGATAGACCATATACACCATGGTCTATATGTTTATGGTCAAAATGGTTTAATAGTATTTTTTTTTTTTTAAATTATGTACTACGCTAGCACCAGGGTTTGGATTTCGACGCAAGGCAGTGTGCCTAGGGATCTACAGATCAGGGTTCTTTCTTTGAAGGGTGGTCTTTTGAGTGGAATACTTAAGTGTAATGATTAAATTGTATGTGTAAGATAGTTTTAGCTATTTAGCTTGCATGCTAACTAGCTCATTACTAGCCCACAATGCTTTTGTATTAGCTGCAGATCAAGGATAAAATCCTCCCTTCATTTGCATTAGGATTTCGCACCTGGACAGAAACTGATTTTGGATATTTTTAGAGATGCTAGCAGTTATAGACAGCTGTTTAATGGGGAAACTTTCCTGCCAGGATGATAGTCTAAGACAATGAAACATACTAAAAGCTTCTTGTAACAGTAAAACTGTTCATAATGAGTATAAAAGCTTAATAATTGTATAAAAATTGTTATATGAATATGAATTTGGGCTCTAGGCCTGTGGAACTTAAGCCTTATAAACAGTTATCATTTGACACTGAGAAATCAGTTCAGTGACATAAGAAACCTGCTTTTGTCCATTTGCAAGATATCAAGGATTACTAATAATTTTGATACAACTGCATTATCATCGCAAATTCATACGACTCCTTTGAAGTTCAAAGGATGTACCAGGAGTGACTGGAAAGCTAAAAGTGCATAAAAGCTGTGGGCAGTATTTCTCAGCTTATAATGATGCACTGGACGCTTGTGTTGTGTAAGTCAAGGATAAATCTGTATTTTCAGAATTACTGGCAATGCAGATTTTTAAGAGGTCCAACAACACAGTACATCTTAGAAATGTAGTCAGTATATAGCTGCTGTTTGCGCTCGTGCATAAGCAGTGGTGATTCACGTGGGTCATCACTCCTGTCCCTTTGTTCACCTCTGACTTTGTATCAGGTCTCAAGATGTGACAGAAAGCACAATGACAAGTTTGAAAGTGTGTCAGAGTGAGGGGGGAAAAAGGGATAGAGAGCAGCAGAAATTGAGGGAGATGGGGTAGAGGGGAGGGGAAAAGGAAAGAGGATCTTTGGGGGAGAGGGCGATAAAAGGGGTGAATAAGAAGGAGAAATGAAGTCTGATGGTGTCAGAGGAAGCAGCAGAGAGATGCATAAAGAAACAGGAGCAGAGATCAGGTGGAGGAGGAGAGCTGTCTGTCGTAATCCTGTTAGAGAGAGAGAGATCAGGTTGGCAGTTTGTTGCTGTCACTCTGAAGAGATTTTCTTCTTTGCTGTTTAAAACATTTTCAGCTTGCCACATAATTCCTTTAATTGATTCTATTTGCTGTTGGCCTGTTCTGTATGAACAGCTGCTCTCTATAGAGGAGCTGGACATATGGACCTGTGGTCGTAAGGGGATGGACATGGACAGCCACAATACTCAGGTAGGCTTTGGTTGCTTAAATAAATTAGCAGCTTAACCGTGTCTGGCTGTGATAGCTGGTAGTGAGAGAAGCTATCAAATGATCAGGCCATACCCATTAAGTGAACCCACAACTCAAGGAAGACATTAAATATGAATGTGCTCAGCAACGTGTTTTTAGTGTTCTTTACTCCAAGTGACTGAAGACAAAATCAGTCATTTAAGACTTCTGGTGGTTTGGTCTCGCGTAAAGTCTTACATCTCCTTATTGTCCTCCTTCTGTTTGTCTTTCTGTGTTTAGGGGTGTGTGTATAGTTTTCTACTGAAAGGAATTTTTGATAACTCAGTGAGTTGGCAGTGCCCTTCAGTGTGGAAAAATCCATGAGCCTGAACTCTGGCAGTGGGTGTTGTGGGATGAGTCGGCCTTATCTTAGCTAGTCAAGGAGCCCCTGGATCCCTTGGCTCATCATGCAGCAGCCGATTACCTTCTCCCTGAATCTTTCTATTGTTTTCTATTACACTGAGCAGCCAGCACTGATAAAAGTGGTGGAAATTTAAAGCTCACTTTAAAAACATTCTTGCTATTCTGTGACTGTGCCTAAAAGCTTATACAAAATTCCCACTGTACTGTAGAAGTGTGACAATATTCAAAGAGCTTCTCAGCATCTTTGCATGAATAAAATAGATGTGCGCTGAGTATTTTCAGTAACTGTGTAGCTGTTTGTCACCATTGTTTTGGTTTTTTTTGTAATTGCCTTCAAAGTGTTTTCTAATTTACCACAGTTAGCACCCTCTAAACTCATATGGCTGTTTGAGAAATTATCCAAGAAAATCTTACATCCTTCCTACTGAGACTGTTACAGTGCTATAAGTGCCACTATCAAGCAAATGTAACCGTATCCATTTCGGCAAACAAACAATGACATTCATTTCTTTAAAAACAGTCTGAAATCAGCGCTGCTTGGTGTCGTACACTTGATCCTGGAAAAGAAGTGCCATTTTGCATGTTCCCGGCACCAAGAGTAAATGCACCTCTGCATGTGCGAGCAGAGAGCGGGGCAGTACTTTTTACAGTGTGGGCTGAGCCGCCTGTTCGGTGCTTCTCTTTTCTGCTCCCAGTGATTTGCTCAGTTTGTCATAAGTCAGTGAGAAAGACACTCGAATCAGGCTCTCACAAGTGTTCCAGATTAATGGATTATAGATGAATGGGCTTTTTTCTCACTTGGTGATAAATTAAACACTTTATTCTTTTATTCTACTACTGTCTTACTCTCTCTCTCTTGCTCACACACCGTCGTTACCTCTCTGCCTTACACATTTTCAACTGTACAAAATTGGATTTTTAATCTTGGCCTGCCAACTCATCAGGGCTACTTTCATACAGTGCATTAGGAAAGGTCATGGCCCCGACATTGAAACCATATTGTAGTTGGTTGAGGTGTCTCATGTCACGGCTCTCAGCTATTCTCACTTTATTCTATGTTACCACTGGACTCTCAAAAGCACTCAAGTGGTCCCCTTTAGGTCCCTTTTCCCTGTATTTATGTATTTATCCTAATAAATACATTTAAAATTTGTTTCTTTCTGTTTGATCTTCCCAACACACACATACACCATAAAAAGGACACTAATGATCTTCAAAAATAACCATTAGCACGGACTCTCCAGCATTCTTGTTCCATTCATTCTCCCTGCTGCTGCACACTCAGCTTCTGACATCCAGAAAATGATTTGTCATTTTGAGTTTATGGGACTGTCAAAGTTCAGGGCCCAAAAGTCAAAGTGCACACTTTGTAGCCAACACTGTGATCCCATGAAAGCAAAGGAAACTGGACACAGCATTGTGTCTTCCCCTGCATTTCACAACCTGGCAGTGTTAACACTGTACAATTACACAAGCAAATAATGCACGCATCATCCACTCCTGTCTGCATGTGTTTGTATTTGACACAGGGATTTTCAGTTTTCAGCATCGATATGTTAACAGCACTATAGCATCTACCAAGGAACCCTCACCTTTCTTTCAGCATCATAGTAAAACAAATAGTAACACAAGTAAAATAAAAAAAAGTACCAAAATGAGACTCTGGATACTCTCGATCTGGCAACATTGCCTCCATCGGACAATACAGCAACGATGAGGCTGAAAGGCGAGACAGAAGAACATAGCTGCTGTGGTATGGAGTGGTGGGAATGGTGCCAGGAGAGTGAAGCAGCAGGTGAGGCAGGTGACGGGGGAGATGGAACCTGGTCAGGTGAAAGGAGGTGGTATGGCATTAACAAAATCCTGAAGCAGGGCAATAAATAACCAGCGTAGGGAGGCAGATCTGTAAGTCTTGGTCAGAGAACCTTACACATATTCCACTGAGAACTCAGTCCACCATTCTGTACAAAACAAAAAATAATTTAGATAATGTCCTCCACCTCATAATCTGTGGTTGTGGAGTCTGATGGATCCGTTTTGTGATGATGGCATTTTGTTATGTTTTCCAGGGACTGGATCCAAAAGCAAAAACACAAGAAATTTAAAACTGCTTTGATTTCAGGGATGGGGGGTAATGAGACATAGAGGTAAAAATTAGGCACAAAAAATAGGGACTCACTAAACTTGACAGCAAAACACAAGAGGAGGCTAGAAGAAACTAAAAGAAGGAAGCGTATTTAGTTTAAGAAAAGTTGACTCTTGAAAGAATATGGATCATAATGCAGCATTAGTCTGAATGTGTGCTCTCAGTTTTCCGTGGTTCTCATGGTAAAGGAGATGTACTTATATAGTATTCTTCTCATTTCTTTCACAAGACTCGAGAGGACTTGAATGAGGGAAGTATGGTTTGTGGATGAGTTACCATTCTCTGCAGCATTTCCCTGCACAGAGCAGGTGAAAGAGGCACAAATGACATACTTTTCATATTTCATACTGAGGGTCACAGTCATTTATCTTTTATTTTTCTCCCGTCGCTGTTTTCTTCTTCTTCTCAGTTTTGTCTCTGTGTAATGTAGCAACCTGTAGACAGGGACCTGGCTCACAGTGAAGATTTATTTCAGCCTGTGCTACATTATTTTCTTATTCTTTCATTAATGATTAGTTCTATAACAAAAGACTTGAATAAATGATATTTTAGACCCTTTGACTGAGCTTTTGAAAGACATATTTTTTTCTTTTGTTGTAGCCAGTATCAGTATTGGCATTTAAGAGCTTTATATTGTGTTGTGTCATTTGATGGAAACTGGTGAAAAACCTCACCATAGCTTGGCTTTGTTCTGTGCACTGAAATCAAGTTCAGGCAGACAACTCATGTTTTAAATGATTGATTTGCTACAGCAGCAGAATACAGTTAAGTTTGGCATCCAGGCTCCGAGCTCATCATTCCCCACAAATATGATGCATTTAAAGAAGTTGGGGTGATGAGTCAACTTCACCCCGCAGCCTGCGGGGGGACTCTGAGGTTATGTAGGAGTTGAAACAGCAGCTTGTGATACGTGACAGGAGTAATAGCGACACATCAGACAAAAAGACAGGAACTGTACTTAACGTAGACTCAAGATGTTTGGTTTATGACGTGATGAGAGTGAGGCACATGTATGACACAGGGTGGCTAGATCCCTGCCTGAACTAGCTTGCAGGTTTTTTCTCATTTCTAAACATCTATATTTATGAAAGACTTTATTGGGGACACCTAATAATATGTAGCACTGGGTTGAACACCCTTTTGCATTCAGAACTGCCTTAATTCTTCAAGGCATAGATGAAGAATTAAGGCATAGAAGTGCTGGAAACATTCCTACTTTGGGCACTAAAGGGGGAAAAGTGTGCCAATAAAATAACCCCCGCACCATTATACCACCACCTGAAGCCTGACGCATTGATACAAGGCAGGATGGATCCATGCTTTTATGTCGTTAACACCAAAATTCTGACCCTACCATCCCAATGATGCAGAAGAAATTGAGATTAATCAGACCAGGCAACATTTTCCCAGTCTTCTGTCGTCCCACGTCAACAATAGCCGTACTTTCCTGCTGTAGCCCTTTTCTTTAAAGGTTCAACCTGTTGAGCATTCGTAGATGCACTTCTACATATCTTGGTTGTAATGAGGAGTTATTTAAGTTTCTGTTGCCTTCCTATCAGCTCAAGGCAGTCTGACCATTCTCCTCTTACCACAACAAACTGCCGCTCACTGGATATATTCTCCTTTTTGGAGAATTCTCTGTAAACACTGGTGATGATTGTGAGAAGAAATCCCAGCAGTTTCTGAAGTACAAGCAGTTGAATAGGTGTACCTAATAAAGTGGCAGGTGAGTGGAAACGAACGGCTAACTAATAAACAAACAATAGACAGAAATCCAGTCAGTTTAATGAAAAACGTGCAACGTGTAAATATGTGGATTAGCTGTTTGTTACTGTTTTCTATTAAGTCACACGGGAAATGGAACATTTTGGAGTTTTGCACTCCTGGCTTGGAAATCAATCAGTGTGAGTTGCGATTTTATGACATTTCATTTTAAACGGTGACCTGCATATCATTCATTAAATGGAAGTAATTCGATGTATATTAATGATGTTTCCCGAGCCAGCATGCATAATACTGACACATTCAGAGAGGCACTTCCCTCCTGGAAAGTCTGCAGAAATCATTTTGTTTGGAATCTGCAAAGATAATTTTCTTTCAGTGTTTGTGAACTCATGTATGTTATTTAATGTTACACATCAGCTAGCCTGGTTTGCATTAGCTTCCCGCAGTGTACATCCACTGCTGACAAGTTGCTTTAGTTGCTGGTGTGCTCAGCCGTGACGTGGTGCAATATGAGCAAAAACCCCAGCGCTGTTACTTGCGTTGATTCTTGCTGGAAACCTGACTGATTCAAACCATGTTGGTAGTGAATTAACAACCACATCCTCCGAAGCAAGTGGAGGACTTTTTTTTTTTCTCCCCACATTTTTTGTTTATGAATTACAGTGATATATGGCACTGATTTTTCATTCAATTTTGTAAATAGCTTGTAGCTTTTTGGTCATTATTTTCTCAGCAAGCCTAAGTTAAAAAGTCATTAAGGAGCTAATGACTAATCGTGTACGCAGGGCATAGAAAAAGACCAGAAAGAGAAGGCGTACAATGCCAATAAATTTCTGTCACTGGTAGCGATGATGTGGGAAACAACTTTATGTGAAGCTGGGACACAGAGATAGGCTAATCTTAAACTTTTATGAGCAAATACCAATGGAGGCCAAGGATACTGTTGACTTGGATATGACAGAATGGGGAATATACAAAAGGGTTACAGACACAAGCAGATCCTAGAATATCCACTGGCTTTGTATAAGGGCCGGAATTAAAGTTCGAGTCAAGTATATTTTTCAGCAAAAAATGTTATTTTAAAAATGCAAATCTCGGAAAATTAAAATATCTGCTGGCTCTAGTAGACCCTTACAGTAAACATCAATAAAGAGCTAATAAGAAAACAATCAGGGAAGAGATGGAAAACACCAACAAACAATGACAGTGGATGTGTGGAAAGGCTGATTAGACTTTTGTTGCCGTGTGAATTCTGTAGCACGGTGCCACACCACTTGCCACTGATCATTAATATGCACTGTGGCGCTACGTGACAAAAGGCCATAGTCGAGGCAATTTCATTTCCTAAGCAAGGCCTCTGAGGAGTTCATTTCTAATGCCCTCCAACCACAGCTCCATCTAAATTGCATTTGGAGAGAGGAAACGCTGTGTGATTGAGGGGTGGAGGACAAAAAAAAACTTTTACGACTGGCCACCAGTTAAAAGGCAAAAATGACACAACGACACCGATATATAAAATTTCATGAATACATGATTCCCTCTGTAGTGTGTTCTCAATCTCTGAAAACCATGGCTCAATCTTTCCCTGCGATGGAAGAGATTGCCTTGCCTCTGGCACCAGTCGAAGGGGCTAGGAACGAGTGCTTCACAGCGTTGGCTCCACTTGTTGCATTTTCACTAATAAGACATGCCACTCACACGGTTATTGAATGCTGTTGCTGATGTAGACTGATGAAATGAAATTAAGTTTGTGGTTTTCCTTTGAGGAGCAGCTGAGATAGATTGTCTCGTGGCAAACCTCAGAATGAGCTGTCTGTGAGGATTAATCTGGATTTCATTTCAGTGGATGCTGTGTCAAAAAAAAGAAAAAAAAAAGAAAAGAAAAATGCTTGTTCTAATTTTTCATTTCTGTATATTCAGCCTGTTTAGCTTAGCATAAACTAAACAGGCATGTTGGAGTTTAGCTTAGGATAAATTCTGCTTGCGTGCCGTATACTAGTTTTGGTCTGTCAACGGTGACAATCCACTGTTGGCACCACAACCTAACTGAGGGATGGACAGTGTGGTCCAGTCCTGGCTGAAAGCATGACCCATTTTAAAAGCGCCTGCTCCTGTTTTCAAATGACATGTGATGTGTTATTGTAAAGTCAGCATGTTACCGGTCATGTCTTCATATTAACAGCCCAGATATGAAAGTATTAAAGTGTCCATACTGGATTAAATTACAGTTTCATAATTTACAAAAAAAAGTACTTACAAACGTCCAAATTTAAGTTGTTTCCCTGTTTTCAATCTTTGCTAAACAGTGTCAATGTATTCAGTAGGAAACCAGGCATTGGCATCCTCATTTTATTCTCAGCAGAATACAGGGTGTATCAAAAAGAATCATCCAATTTCAAAATGCTATATTTTTTAAAGTAATGAGCATAAAAGTTTGGAGTAAATTTTTAAATGCATGGCTGAATATGAAGTTATATTTTTAGTGAAGCTTCCCCTCTTTCTTGCTGTACGTGTTTTGATCGTTATGGATGAATGGTTATGGAATTAAAGCACTTTAAAATCAGATGATTCTAAAGAATCATCACACTGTCCTCATTTATAAAGTGCTTTACAAACCCAAACATTACGGCTAACGGCTGGATTTTCCCATTTGAGTGCAGCTAGTCAAACAGAGAACAGCTAATTACTGCTAAAGAGACAGATAGTGAAAGTGGACAGTATATCTTCAGTCTCTTAGCGTAAAACTCATTGTTGCAGCCAAGGCCAGATGTGATCCCCTTAAAGTGACTTTTAGTTTTAATAATGTTATTTTCCTCTGAGTTACTGATTCTGTCACTAGTTAGCTAACATAAGCTAATGTAAAATATTAGCCGCAACATACCAACCAACCACATGACGTAATGGTCTCTACTGACAGAAGATGGCGCTAAACTTCACACTGCTCTACAGCACACAGCCTCTCTTCTTACTAGCAGCTATACACATAAACAGCAGCACTGTAAACTTGGGGAATCAGTGCTCATGAAAAATTTAATAAGGTTATTAAAGCTCCTGTTTCAATAACACTGAAATATTAAACAATTATCATAAATTTTAACCTTGTCGGCACAATGGTGAACATTAGTTTAACTATTAGCAATTACCCGCATTAGCCTTCTGTTATCATTACGGTAGCAGCTGTGGCTAATAACAAAAAGCTACTCTGCTCATTTATAGATAGACATAACACAACGCTTTGTGTCTTAGAAGCAAGACAAAGTGTGTCAAAGTCCCTGGTTGAAGTTGAGAAAAGAGTATGAGAAACCAGATAGCAGAAAAAAAAGGAAAAAAAAGTTTTCTTAATTTTGTCTTTTTTCCCATTTGGTATTGAAAATGATATTGAGTATGTTCCTGCATATCAGTATCAAGTTTGAAATACTAGTATAGTGACAACCCCTATGGCTACGTCCTTCTCAGCCCTCCTGTAAGTGTGACTTAAAGCAATCCTGCTAATGCAGAGGATACATGGCTTAAGAGCAGTGACTCTATTAGTGAGATGTCTCCATACTGTGTGTTGTGCTTTATACAGTTTGAAGAGGACTTTGCCAGCTCAGATGGTAGCGAAACACAAAGGACAGCCAAGGAAAAGAAAGCCAGTGCAATCGATATTATTTAATTAAATAGATATAGTGATTAAACAAAGTAATATATCACTTGTGCAGCAGATGAGCCACTTTCTTTGTAGCACAGGCCAAGAGAAAAAGCTAGTTCTTGTTAAGCCATCACAAGCAAACGCATTTAAACCTTTATGTTTGTGCAGTTTTACAGCATGTTGCAGTACACAGGTTTTCTGGCACTTACACAACAAGAAGTGACAAATGAAGTGTTAAATAGGAATGAGAATTCTGGTAATTACATCCTTTGCAATCTGTCTGCTTTGCTTGGCCACAACACTTGATGGCTGATACATAATCGTTGCTCTGTGATAGGACATTGTTCGGTGACTTGAGACCGACAAATGGAAGACTTAATTTAAATGGTCTGTGAATTGTCCTTTGTTCCCTTTTAACTTGAGATGGGGTTTTTTTTGGCACTTTTAATTAGTGAGCTACATTTTTAATATGCATTTATATGGAAACTTCTGTAACCGCAGCTTTTAGCTTTTATATTTTCCCTTCAGTATGAGTCTGTACAGGAAAAATTACCACCTGTCACAACAGTCAGCCAAGAAAAGAAAGTCAATTTCTTTATTGTCCACCTTGTCTTTTTTTTTTTTTTCTTACAAGGAGGGGTGGCTTGAGGTGGGGGATATGGTCCTGCCTCGCCTGCATGAGTGCTCCGGAGGGAAAAGCAAACCAAAAGGCATGCCTCTTTAACAAAAGGTCAGTATGGGCTTTTCTTGCTCCCAGTGGATTCTGCATTTCACTCAGGAATAAAGAAAACAACAACTGCTCCTCTTAGTGTGACTCACCAGGTTTAAAAAGGAGATTAAATTCCGGCCCCCCACCCCTTACACCTCGCTCGCTCTTTCCAATAGACAAGTAATGGTCCTCTCTCCCTGCAGATTGTCTCGAATATACCAAGATGATTATCTATTGTGGGTTTGATGGGGCTATAGATGCCAAATGTATTATACATCCTCAATATCCATCCTCTACCCGTGTCTCCCTCCATGCTAAGATGAATTTCTGTTTTTAAACACTTAGCTAACAGGGCTGTTTTGTTACTGGTCTGGTGAATATCATGCCACCAGCGAATGTCACTTTTTACCCCTTCAGCTGTCCTATCACTGTGTGGCAGGCAGAGCTGTAGACCCAAATGCAGGACTCAGATGCAGAATGACAGTCAAATCACAGCCAGAGAGCACTGGAACTCGAAATGGAATTACTAATCATGGAGAATATAACACGAGAGAAACACACAGCATGATGGGCGACATGACAAAGGGGAGACTAAGACAATATATACATGGATGCAGGCAATTAGGGAAGAGGAAACGGGTGAGAGCACAGCTGACACTAATCAAAGGGAAGGAGACGGGAACAAAACATAACAAAAAGGGGAGCCGCGACTGAAGGAGGTACCAAGGTTAACTTAAAAGAAGACAAGAGAAGACTAGACAGGGGACACAGGGAGACAAGTATGGATGACACGGGAGCAGATGGACGAAAGGTTACGAAAGTAAAACAGGAAATCACCAGCACTGAGACAAGGACTTAAACATGTGAACTTCATAGACACAATAGGGGAAAATAAAAATCGGAAATTGGAACAAGACTGAACACTGAAGACACAAAGATAAACATGGAGAAGACTAAGGGAACAGGAAGGGAATGCTACAGGGAACTAATAAACTATTTCACAAACACAAACTCTCGGTCACGGACACAGCACTACTGGGTAACAGTGATGCATTAGTTAGCACCAAGCTTTTCTTTTCTGTTTTTTCTTTTCTTTTCTTTTTATTCTAAGTTAAAGACCCCATAATATTAGAGTGAAAACCCTAATGATTATAGGATCCCCCACGAGAAAGGGCAATAGTTCACTCTTTTATTTTACATTTGGTTGATCCATCTACTGAAGTTCACTGAAGCCTCATCAGTTACGGTCAGTAACATCATAACAGTAACACTGAAGAGTCTCATTGCAAGGGTGCCTGTCGTTCTTAATAAAGAGAAATAGGGAGAAAAGGCTGAGGTATGCCAACTTACACGAGAACTTGACTGAAAATCAGTGGCAACGGGTCTTATGGAGTGATAAATATAAATTTGACATTTTTGGTTTAAAGTCTTGTCAGTATGTTCAGTATGGAGGAGGTCAGGAAAGAGGTACAACAGTGAGTGTCCGCAGCCATCTGTAAAACACAGGGAGGCTCTGTTATGGTTTGGGGCTGCATTTCATTTCACTGGTGGAATTATGAACACAGAAATGTACTATCATATTTTGATCCAAAATGCAGTACCGTCTAGTAAGTGTCTTATTGGTAACAGCTTCATTTTTCAGCATAATGATCTCAAACACACTGCCAATGCAGTGAAAGCATACCTAGAACATGTGCCCCACATTTCACGCCGGTACTGGGGTCCGCAGCGGGTGGCCCACCCAGTCACCAAACTGCAATGCCCACGTGCCCCATGGTATATTACTGGCTACCAGTTGATGTGGGGATGGGGGGGCTGCTTCCTTATTTACAAGGGGTCACTATAGTTGATGTGGCAGATTTTACACCTTGGTTTTGAATCAGCCTCTCTCAGTCTCATAAATCTGACAGTTTAATAAAACACTGTTTTTACCGTCTCCACAATAGTCAGATTTCTATGTATGGTGTTTACTTATCATAATGTGATAGCAAACCCACAGTGGGTAGATGTGGGTGGACTGTGGGGCTGTGTATGTAGAGTAAAGTTCACATATATCCCACACAGGCCCAAAGTGTTTGTGCAAACATATAAGTTTTGCCCTTTAGAATCAATGTATGGGTTTTCTATGGGCAAACCTACTATAGATTTCCCATAGAAAACCATAACATGGGGCCTGAGGGGTAAAACTACAGTGGGTTAACCCACAAGGGGGTCAATGAGGGTTTTCTGTAGGCACACCCACTATAGGGAGCCCACAGTGGATTACCCAGATCTTTGCTGGTGGTTGGATCTGAATTTTTGCACAGTAGTATAAATATTCTGTGGCACAGTATTGTGATGACATAGTTTAAACGAAAAAACTTGCTGATTAATCAATGTAGAAAAAGTCTATTTACATTTATGTCTTTACTAAAATGTATTCTTTAAGAGTGAAAGCTTTGTGTTTCAGTAATAGCAGCAAACCAGTCTCCTTATCTTTCCCCACTGCTTCAACAGCAAATCCATATAGTTAGGCTAAGTAAAGTGAAACCAGAGACATTGAGTGGTAATTGTATATGGAAGCCAATACATAAAACGAGTTATCAACATCCAGTCCCGGCTTCTTGTCCAAAACTGATGAGCCCATCCTTAAAAGGGAGCCTCTTTGTAAGTGTGAAGCCTCTAAAGATCCCCTGCAGATTGCTTATTTCACGGCCCATGTGTGTGATTTCACCCAGATTCTCGGGAATAGACTGTTTAATGATGAATGCAGCCGGTTTGTGCATCTTCTACTCATGCTGCCCAATCTCTACATCCATTCTCCCTTTAACACAACCCAGAGACAAACACTATTAATAGCTCATGCTGTTAACAGTTAATGATGCTCAAATCAAAAGCAGCAGATCAAAGTTTTTTCTTTAATTTTGTTTATTTATTTCTAAAGAAGAAGTAATTCAAAGCTCTCACCTACTCGCAGGTGCTGAGATCATGCCATTTTGGGGGGAAAAGGAATAAAGTAAAAATGAGCTCTGAAGTTATTTTGAGCCCATCTTTTCCCACGCAGATGAAGAAAGGTTTCATGTGCATGCTCAAACAAACTGCAGTAATTACAGCAATTCATGCTCTGCAACAACACTGACGTGTCCTCAAAATGACGCTAGGAGGATCATGAAATAGCCAAAGCCAGTTTCAACATAATCTAAATACTTTGGTTATCAAAAAAAGTAAAAGAAATAGGTATGGAGAGACCGGAAAGACTTCCAGGAGAGAGAAGTGAGGCTTGAATGCTAAAGAGCAATGCAGGGTGTTGCAAAAATTGCACATCGCATTGCAAATGGAAGAGTTGTTGCAAGAAACTTAGGTGTGCATGTGAATCTTGTGTGAATCTGCACACTGTATGTGGTGGAGAGTGTGACGAAGTATAGCACAGGAGGAACAACAGGTGAAGAAAGAAAATTAATATTTCAGTAAGAAACAAATTAACAGACAGAAATACGAAGGAAATTGGAAGAGACACCTTCATGAAGAAGAGCAACGGAATAGATGAGACATCAGACTGGTAAGAAAACAGGGGGCTCAATCAGAAATGCATTACCAAATGTTTTTATTTTCCACTTAGAACAGCTGTGTAAGGTTTCCGTTATGTAGAATTAAATGAAGCAGAGTAAAAAAAAGAGGTACTGTGTATTTTCACTGAAATGTAGTTTTTGTTTTATATACTGTAGATTCAGTTCTCTTAACAGGACTTTCCCCTCAACGAGGGCCTTTTTTAAAAGTCTTTTTGCACAAAGGTCAGAGCTGTTACAGTCCCAACATCTGCTATGGCTTTCTCATTCTTCAGATTTCCTTGATGGATTTCCACTCATGTTTTCAGCTTGGCTTTGCCACCGTTGCCGGCCGCCATTGCTTATGATCGACAAACTGTATGTTGCCTTAAATGGAGAGTAATGTAGCATTGTGTGTGCATGTGTTAGTGTGTGTGTCTGTATGTGCACGTGTCTTCAAACTGCCATTCAAACATTCACTGAGTGTACAAACACTTGAAGCCCGTTTCTCAAATAAAAACTAGCATATTGTTGTAACCCTGTCCGTTTAGCAAAGTTAGGGTCATGGCTATCAATCTCTGCCTGGTGTCCCGTCTCCTCCGGCCTTTTAGCATCCATTCAACCATCCATCCTCTTCCTGTTATCCAATTCAGGGTCGCAGGGGCTGGAGCTTATCCCTACTGTCATAGGGTGTGAGGCTGGGTACACCTTGGACACATCTCCAGGCTGACTCAGAGGGAGACACAACCATTCATACACACAATTACACATTCAGACCAATTATAATCACCAATAAACCCAACAATACGTCTTGGGCAGATACAGGCAAACAACATACAAACTCTTCATAGAAAGGCCCCAGCTGCCCACCAGATTCAACCCCAAGACCTTTATCGTCTTTGACAGTCAGATTTTTCAAAATCTTTGCACACAGTGTTTCAAATCCAACGTCTCCCATGTAAAAAGTAAATTCACTTTTGCTGTCGAAATCATTAACTTTGTAAACTTTGATTTTTTTGATATTTCAGTGTGATCAAATCCTTGCACGTTGAGGACTAGAAATCATTCAACCAGACTATTTCAAGCAGGCAGCAATGGCATTTAATTGAAGATGTATTTAGAAAATAAGGAGTGTGTAAATGTACATGCTGACATAGAAATTACCATAAAAATATACAGTATATACTTGATGATACAGGCTCGCCTGTATAGCACTTAGTCATTTTTAACTGTTGGTAATTTGATTCCTCTTCTTGTTGTGCGGCGCAAAATTGCATGCAGTTATATTTTACTTTTCCATCTCCAGCTGTTAAAACTGTCACGGCCTTTGTGTTTGTATGTGTGCGTTACTGTTAAAGTTACACAAAAACACAGCGTTTGTCAGATCAGAGAATGAGCGTGATCACACTTTTTCAAGAAATAATAGAACAAAACCCAGTCCGCCTTGTGGAGCAGCAACTCGAGATCTCACTGAGAGTTTTTGCTCCCCAGCTAAAAGCTCACACAATTGATGAGTCAGCCATGATACAGAAATAGGGAATGTTTCACATCTTTCTTTTCACTCTTTGTGTCACGCGTCTTGGAGACATGCTCCGCATGTTGCACGGGAGACGCGAACTGAGTCACCGTCATCACAATAGGGAATGTAGAGGCTTCATTATTTGCAATGCACATTTCACTGTAGAGATGCTTTTAAGCCTGACAGCCTTGTTTCTTAACTTCGTTTGTACAGTAGGAGCAATCAGCACTCTGCAGTTCCCTCTGCAGTACATGGAGTGTCATTTAGCTGAAATAACATGCTACAGTATTATGTGGTGAAGATGGAGATGGATGGAGCGAAGAACAGTCAGTGAATGTAATGTACATCACTGTGGTTTGAAGACAGGATTTTCTCTGAACAGGACAGCTGAGAGGACGTGGAACATAATGAGAAGTATACAGTTCTGTGCAAAAGTCTTTACTCACCCTTCACTTCTTAATATTTTGTTTCCAAGAAGGCAGCCTTTTTTAAAATTAAAGCCAAAGTTTTCCTTTGGCTGTTTTTTTCACTCTTTTTCAGTCCAGTCCTTGTACCTGACCATTTACAGACTAATTGAATTTTATGTTTACCAAGACATTTAACTCTGATCTGACATAACAATCAACTTAACAAAGTATCTTTATGTAACTTTAGGCGTGTTGTTACTAGCAGCCTGTCCCAAAAACGCATAATTTGTTTTCATTTCTTTAATTAAATCTACAAATTATGCCAAACTGGACTGAAAATGAGAGGCAACTGGTGATGAACCTGAATGTGAAGTTTTTGGTTCAAATTATCATCAGTAGGTACAGAGGAGTTCAGAAGAGAGGCACATCAGTGAGTGTACACAGCCATCTGTCAAATATTGTGGAGGCTCTGTCATAGTTTTGGGCTGGATTTTATCACTGTTGATGGAATTCTAAACTCAGAAAGGTACCATTATAGTTTGAACCACCATGCAATATTATCTGAAAAGCATTTGATTGGTAACAGCTTCATTTTTCAGCTTGATAATGTAAAGTAAAAGCTTACATGGATAGAAAAAACAGACAGTGGAACACTATCAGTCATGGATTGGTCTCCCCATACCTCAACATTATTGAAGCAGTGTGGGATTATATATTAAAAATACTTTTCCATTGCTGTTCCTTAAAGAAAACAGGGTGACTGAGCTCATTATGGCAAAGAATACTTTAGTTTCCTTTGTATTACGTAACCTTGCAAATGTAATGAAACCTGTATGGGAGTACATAAAAAGTATGCTCATTATTGGAAAAGTAACAGTAATGCCAGATTTTGTGATCATAATAATAATTAGACTATAATGAGAAAGTCTATTTTTGCAATGACTTGTTTTCTTTTCTTTTCTCAGCTTTTCCAAGACAATTATTGAAGGAAAAAAATCCAAACATATTAGTTCAGCCATAAATCATAAAGGCCAATTACAACTAATTACATTAAAGGGTCAAATGTGCTATTTTCTGAGCAGCATTTAGATTTTCAAATAAGGTCACCTTTCCAACATGACCTTATTGATGAGACTCTAGCATCACATAACAGCTGCAGGGAGAGAGACTGAAAGAGGGCTTCCCAAGAGAGATAACTGGATATGCCAATTCTCTAAACTGCCTCTTCAATTTTGAATATACTGTACACGTACCAAACAGCACAGTACAAATATGTGATGAACATGTGTCTACATAAACAGAGATTTAGTTTAACTGCCTTTCGGTCTTTGAAAGGCAGTTAAACTAAATCTGGTCTTCTTTCATCTTACAACCTGTCATCTGTGCCATTCCTAATCAGAACAGTTAATTACACACTATTTCCAGGGACCAAATTGATTTGATCTGCACTGACCTCGCATTATTTGTGTCAAAAGACATGAGCAGAAAATCAATTTTCCGTCCAGCCTTTCTGCTCCTTTAGCCTAAAAAATTCCTGTTTTCTTCTGCGTTTAAACTTGGAAATGTAACATCAAACGCTGCTCTGTGAACAAGCACTTGTGTATCCATGCATAATGCAGCCACAGTGAAAACACAGTTATTACTATTTGCCATGCTGACTTGCAGTCAGGCATAACGCAGGTTGACAAACAGCATCTGTACAGATACCAGCCTTAAACTAGACAGCGAAGCTCCTTTGAAACATGCAAGTATACAGAATATATGTGCCTCTGAAGACTTACATGCACTCACGTGAAGAGAATACACTAACATTTGTTCTGTGTGTGTGTGTTCAGTTGTTTTTTTCCCTATACAACACTACTGGTGGGCACCAAATGGACCACTCCCCATCACTATCATCAGTACCTCAGTCACCTTGCAACAGAAGACAGAAGCCTATTGATTTGTGGGTGATGTTATTATATGGCTTTGATAGGCTCCTTTCTGACGTACCACACATGTTGGCATGTATACGCACAACAGAGCCACTAAGCCATTTTTAGAAACGAGCTATGTTATTGGTGCCTTGTTTCTTTTGTATGAAACAAGATAGAAGATCATCATCATGATACCACAACAGATTAGCAGTCTCACTCGCAGTTTAATTAGTATTGATCGTGGAATTTTTCTTTGTTATCAGTGGTTAAATAAAAATCTTTCAAAGAGATACTAGTGAGGTTCAGATTTTGTCTAAGGCAGCCACAATCAGTATCGTAGATGATGACAAAGAGTACTGTTAATCTTACAGCACACAATGTTATTGGACGGGCATTAATAGGACCAGAGGTAGAATGAATCTTTGAACATCTGCATAAGTGCTTGTACTGAAGTGCAGATTTAAATTAAAATGTAGAACTTTGGTGACATGGTGGTGAGGTGGTTAGCACTGTTGCCTCAAGGCAAGGAGGTATTTAGTTTTGGGTCTTTCTGTGTGTGTGTTTCATGTATTTGTGCGGGCTCCCTCCACGTACTCAGGCATCCTCCCACTGCCCCAAAACATGAATATTAGGTTAACTGGTGAATTATTGTGAATGTTATCTGTCTCTTTATCTTATCTTCTGCGACAGACTGGTGACCTGTCCAGGGTGTACTTCCCCATTTGCCCACTGACAGCTGGGATAGGCTCCAACCCCGCCTGAATTGGATAAGTGAAAGAAAATGGATGGATGGATTTAAAGAGGACTTTGGAGTAAGGTCATCCAAATGTACTAGACTACATGCAATATTTAACTTTCTTAGCTTTCTTTCAGGGCCACTATGGCTGTAGAGTTGGTTGTTTATCAATTGGAAGGTCAGTGGATCAATTCCCCAGCTTCATGTCAAAGCACATCGAAGTATCCTCGCCCAAGATACTGAACCCACAGTTACCCCGTGCGAGGGAGCACTTATTTGAATGTGTGTATGATTAAGTGAATGAAGCTTGTAGTAAAAACCACTTTGAGTGTTTAGTTAGAGTAGGAAGGCGCTGTATAAGTGGCAGTCCATTTGCTATCTACAATGGCTGCTTAATAATTTGTAAGTATGTATTTATACATGACAATATACAGTATAAACTTGCATAAGGCCAAGAGGTAAGTCATCAGCAGGGTGATCATGTGATCATATAGCCATATCTGTCTGGTCACAATAAGAATGAGTTCAAACATAACTATGAATATATTATATAAGTACTTGATGAGAAGTGAGGCCCTGCCTTTCACATTAAAAACTCATTCTGCCTTGAGACATACTGAATGATTTGATGAATGCATAATGAGAGAGAAAGAGGGGGCGAAGGAGCTAGTGCTGGCTCATCATCTACTCCGGTTTTAGTACGCGTAAAGAAAGTAGAGGAAGTGGTTGAACGTTTGAATTGCCTGGAAAAAGTCTGCTTCCCGTCTGCTGTGACCGCCGTTGAAACCTGCCGCAAGGCTATAAAATCAGACTTGATTCACTGCATGGAAACCTACAATAAGTAGTGCGTGTTTGTGTAATGAAGCAAAGGATGACACCAAATTAGACTTTAGACTTTCAAAACAAATGTACTGCCACTTCTTCCCACTTATGTTGGCTAACCTTGTTGAGCACTTAACGCTTCAATAAGTCTACATCAGAGTCATTAGGATACTTCATCATATGTCTCTTTAACTTGACTGGACTATTAAACCATCTGATTAAAGCTTAAGCAAGCTCTTCTCATTAGTCTGAAAACACACCTCGTTAATTATGTTGTCATTATATCCTTTGCATGAAAGAGATTTGAGCTCATGTGACACAAAGGCACAGCCTGAAAGGACGTTATTGAGAATCGTTAACTGGTATTGATTTTACAAAGTGACATAACATTTCCCATTTGGTCATTAAACTCATTGAAAGTGTCATGAACCAAGGTTCACGCACACAGTGGGGACCCAAAAGCAGACTCAATTCAAATCTTCTGGAACTATGTACAGGTTTATGGGTTTAACAGAAAAGATCAGGAACAACCAGGGGAGACGAAAATCTAACTTAACGCCAAGGAAATCGGGAACAGGAATGCCCTGGGAAACTGTAATCGGGACCGTGGAAAGAATCAGAGTCAGACCTTGGGACTTGGAGGGGAGGGTGTCCGTGGGAGAAAATCTGAGGAGGCAGGGACGGAGACTGAAGGTATTTTCTGGCATACAAACAGGCAGGTGGCAGGGTTCAAACGCCGGACGGTGACCACTAAGGGGTGACTATCGGGCTGGCGTGGAGCAGCCGTCCGCGCTGGGAGAAGTAGTCCTCCCGTAATTGCCTGGAATGGAATGCAGGTGCGATGGTGATGGCCTAATCCAAGGGCGTGGCCACCGGGGCAACCCGAACACTCCCCGGATACTGAGCCACGTACCATGGCAGAAAGCTACCTTTAGCCACTGAAACTCCTAGGCAGTTTCAGTATTCACCAATTCATTGAGTTTTGATTGTTTCTAAATGAAATCAAGCATCATCAGTTTTGTTAGGTCCACACAATTTTTATAATTTAGTTACCGTATACCACCACAGTGGATTTTAAATCAAACAATCAATATGTGACTGAAGTGCAGCCTTAATTAAAGAAGTTTTAGGGGAAAAAAATTGCAGTTTGCTCCTGGGTCATTATTCACTTACACTGTGTTGTGCTGTCCAGTCAGTTTTTCAGCATTTGGCTGAATCTGAGCAGTGTAGCCCAAGACACTTCATAGTTCATCCAGCTACTTCTAACAGCAGTCACATCGTCATTATAAACTAGTGACCTGGTTCCACTGATAGCTATACAGGCCCATACCATATCATTACTCCCTCCATGTTTGACAGATAAAGCTTCTCTCCTTTCCTTTACATTAAAATTACATCAGGTGTTTTCTGTCACATTTTTCATGAAATAATGAGGGAACAAAAAAACCCAAAAACTACCCCCCCAAAAAAGAGTGTTAATCAAGTCTGTAGTTAATTTTGACTGTCTGAAAATGGGGGACTGTGTATAAAAAGGGCTTTAATTTTTTATAAAAATCTTTTTGTAACACTGAACTAAACCTGAGAGTGTGAACAAGACAGCCTAAGCAACAAAATCCGATATTTGAGTTTAAATTTAGTACATGTTTGCACCCTGCACTCAAATAGCACTGTAAAAACAAAAGTCTTTTTTTAATGTGTGTATGTGTGTGTTGGTTACGCCATGCCTCTTTTGCCCACGTGTTTACACTGGCATTTGATCCATGTTCAGTGATACTGTCAGTGTCCTTCCCTGGTTCCCGACACCCGTATAAGAGGCACTGACTGCCTAATGGGTTTTGACAGGGCAGAAAATTGATCAAGTGGCTGATCAAAAGCTCACTGCTAGAAGGCTGTTGAATGACAATTTGGGGTGATAGTGAGTGTGTCAAATTAGAGCTCTATCAAGGCTGAGGCACAGTGTGGTGCACACTATCCAAAGCTCATTACCAATAAGTGATGTCTGAAATATATTTTTTTGCAGTGGGATTGTGTAGTAAGAGGGAAAAAATGATTTTAAGAGAATCACTGCAGTTTTCCTGAATCAGTCTTGTTTAAGTGACCATATGCTCTGACCTCTAGGTGGAGAGGGTAAGCCATGAAACTCAATGTTGGTCTAACAAACTGTTTCAACTTATTAAATGTAAGTCATTTTTTAGGTTATTTAATAGAAAAAATGAATTTTGTATTCATAAATATCCATTCATTAGTGCTGTATTTTCATAAACCATTACAAGTATATAGGCGTGAGTGCCAGTTTGTGGTAGCCAACATGTGACCAAGGTGGACGTCGCTATTCCACCTAATCATGTTTTTTGTATAAGGCTAGAGCTTTGCTTATTCACTTTCAATATTGGCACACTTATTCTCATCAGGTTACACATCTTTGTGTGCCTCAACTTTCGGTCTTTTACCCAGGCTAATCTGCCATTTTTCTTCCTTGGTTAGGTTTAGGGGTTAGAGATGTGATCTAGGTTATCATTTTAAATTTGGGACACATCGTCAGTAGTGGACCTTGGATTCATCGGGTGTTTCGGCCATTATCACTAGACACCCTCATCCAAGGAGGCCCTGCCAGGGTTGATCAGGCCCTGGAGTGTGTCACTGGTTTATGTTAAATTTTAATTCTTCTCCTTTCTTCTATTTAGTTTCCTACAGTTTATTTTCTATCTATTCACTGCAGCTGAGAAATAATACTTACCTCTTTAGCATTTAACCTCTTCAAAGGGATAGAAAAGGTGATAGAGAGAAGTAAGACAAAAGGGACAAGATAGGAGAGAGCAGAGAGAAGAGCCGGAAGGGGGGCGCCCGATCTGGCTTCCCACACCTCTCCGCCAGATCGGGCTGTACGCTCTACCTCCCCACTGCCTCCCGGAAAAGGGAAAAAGAGCAGAGGGGAGAAGAGCGGAATATTTCTTTTCTCTCGCGGTTAGCTGACTGCCTTAGCTGCCCAAGTTGGCATACCGCAGCTTCTTA
>VUQG01011267.1:3125-24113 GCA_015106755.1 Etia nguti | reverse complement strand
TGTAACTCCGTTAAATTTAATAAATTCTGTTTTCATGGATGTCTGGATGTTAAACTTAATTGTTACACCTGGTAAAGCAGCAACGCTGATCATTTTATTAAACATGAAAGAATTTACACAGTTTTTAACTCTCAGTGTGCCGCAGTGTTCGTTTGACTTAGTAATCTGGGTCCAAAACTCCGTCCGCTTCAGGTCCCAATGAGTCGCGAGGCTCCTGACTGCGGTAGCCGTAATGCTCAGACAAGCCCTCAAACTGTGCGGCTTCATAGCTTAGCAAAGTCCTACTAAAACATTTTTTGACAGATTTTTGAGCACCGTGTACCACATAAAATCAGTTCGAGGTCAGTAAACACAGCCAGAATTCATAGATAAGGCGCACCAGATTATAAGGCGCACTGACGATTTTTGAGAAAATTAAAGGATTTTAAGTGCGCCTTATAGTGCGGAAAATACGGTAAATATTGTTAAATGGTGATTACGTGGCAATGTGTTTCAGGTCATTTAACAGAGTAATCAAGAAAAAAGTATATAACAAGTATATAACAAGTATATAACAACAAGTGTAATCTCAAAATCAAGTATAATGTGTCTTGTTTTTATAGTGCAGGTCTGCTCTTGTTGATGTAAGGCAGAAATTGTTTTAAATCAATTGCATACAGTTGAACTGTGAAATATGTTATACTGGTGAATAACATTATGCCTTAACTTTTGTTTCACTGTTGCTTTAAACACTAGGTTTTAAACTAGTACTGGCAAGCAGTTTACTGCCTGGCAGAGATGTATTCACCCATGCTTGCACCCATTACAGCAGCATTACAGGCTTCTAGTAATTGTATGTATGTGCTGAGGTAACAAATTACCTCCAATCATCTTTCAAATGCTATAAAGCATTGCTATAAAAACACTTAAATTATTCAGATAACATTCAGAGTGTAAGATCCCTCTTGTGGATATGTTTCCTGTTACATTTAAAAAGAAGAATAATGCGTTTAGACATTTCCTTACTGGGTCCATGACTCACCTCTATCCACTATCTCTGGTCTTTTGTCTTTCAAATGTAATCACATTGTGTCCAAGTTTTGTCCTTGAATAATATTTAAAGCAGAATGCACTAACATTATTAACCTTCCATGTGGTCTACTTAACTGTTCAAGGGTCAAATTCTTCTGAATTCTGGTACGATGAGACTATTTCTAATGAGGACAAATGAAACACATGCTTTAAAAATGGTACAGTTGACTATTTTTAGAAAAAAGATGGATGCTGCAAACTTAATTACGTTTTTTTAATGGAAAATATGTGCACTTCCAACAACTTTTGGCACTGGCATTGCACACGACCACGACTCTGTCACTATCAACAGCTTGGTGTCACGATATGCGAGGCAGATAGTGTGGATTCTTTCTATATGAGGACCCAAATGCAGACCACAAAAAACGAAAATGGGAATTAACTTAAAACGCACCGTTTATTAAGGAAGATATACCCAATGGGGAGAAACATAAATAACAAACTAAACAGAGGAACGCCTGAACTGGGGGAAACTAAGAAAACAAGACAAAACCTGGAACATTAGAGAAACCTTAGAAACATGGAAGGGACACAGGAGACAAAGGCCAGGTGGAAAACTCACACAATATATACAGACAGCAGGTGATCAGGGGAAGTGGAAACACATGGGAAACACAGCTGATACAAACAATGCCACAGGGGAAGCAAAACTAAGCACACTGAACATAGACCACGAGATTGTCAAAAATAGAACAGATAACACACATGACAGACAGAGGAGGTGAGGAAGGGAACATGGGAGCTAGATGGGGAAAACCCAGACAGGAGGATCACACGCACACACATAAAAAGAGACACATAGAGAGGGGCACAGAGGACAAAGACATAAGGGGACCTAATAAAAAAGTGACTAAACTGATCATAAGTAAACTCAGAAAAATAATAAGAATGAACTCAGAGCTAACCAATTAAACGAAAATAGTAATAATAGAACAGATACCAAAACACAAGAAAACTCAAAACGCTGGGTCAAATGACCCAGAACCACGACATTTGGTCACTATTAACAGTGCCATGCTGAGACTGTTGCATGCATATCAACAGCAGTGACCTTCATGAAATTCTTGGTACTGATCAGGCATGTACACCATTTAGAAACTAGATGTGTTAATTCAGTTAACTGCTTTTATTTACTGCCAAAGCAAAGCCAAACAGAAGAACAAATTGAAGAAAAAAAGGTTCTGGACCACCATACCGTATGCCTCCAAAGTGGCTTCAGTGCTCAGATCTGGTGGCTGTGAAGACGGAAAGCTTATCACAAAAGAATTACAAGGCCATGTGCAGGCTGATGATTATGACAAATGATATATGGAATTCAATTCAATTCTATTTTATTTATATAGCGCCAAATCATAACAAAATTCTTCTCAAGGTGCTTTATATTTCAAGGTGAAGACCCTACAATAATATAGAGAAAACCCCAAAGAGGAAGTGATCAGAAAGATCAATTAGAGAGAAATATATTAATTCATGGCATCAATATAATATTATTTAGACTTTCTTGATAAGCGCTGGTATATTGCACAATCATGTGACATTTCTTTGGGAAAAGTCTGACATTCCACTAAAGTTAATGACCCCATTCTTTACTCCCACAGGTTGTATTTATTAGGCTCAATTTTTGGGGCTAAATAAGAAGATGATTCTTTGTGTTTTAGGTATCCCAAGGATAAAATAGTTCATAACAGAATAGTTTCATGAATGGATCTCTATTCATTAGGTCAACTAACAACCTGCAAAGTAAGAAAAAAGTGCTCAGAGTGCAGGAGAGAAAATCGCCCACGACCATCTGCATCCCCCAGCCTATGGATCACCTTGAACTTAAAGGGCTGTAAGGTCAGATACCACCAGGTGATTCGGGTGTTGGCATCCTTCATGCAGTGAAACCATTGCATCAGGGCGTGGTCTGAGCAGAGAGGGAATGAGCATCCCAGGAGGTAATAATGAAGGGAGTTGACCACCCACTGGATGGCCAGCCACTCCTTCTCCACAATGCTGTATCTGGCAGCTTCTGGCTGATGTACACAATAGGGTGGTCAACCCACCTTACCTGGTGAGACAAAAAGGCCCCCAGCCCTGTGTTCGAAGCATCCGTCTCTCAAATGGGACATTAGTGAGTGCAAAGGCGCTTTTGGAATGGCCGGTTGAATTTCCAGCTAATTTTCATCACTTGGTCAAAGGCTGAGTATAGAGTTTCATCACTAGACTCCTTTAGTGGGAAATCTCCCATGGAGTGAAGTCCCGGAGGCAGCGGGGCCTCACGAGAAGGCCCTGGCGTGCTAAATGCAGTGCAGACACTACACGCCACTAAAGTTCGTGTACGCATTTGGACACACTGCCCAAATAGGGCCATTCTGTACCCTGAATTAAGGGATGTGTCAGGCAGTAGCTAACTGCAACCTTCACACTATGCGTTTGCCCTTGTACTTTATTTTAGAGTGGCACTGTGGGATATTTGTGTACGTCCCCATGCACACACCTAACCTCCACCCACTCTGGAACCTCTGAATCCATTGACAGACACTCCCAGTGGCGGTATCCTGGTCGGTATCCTGGTCAGGTGTGTTGGCTGGCACTGCCAACACTACTGCCCTGACATCTGTACGATCTCCGGTGAGTCGGGTGCAGTGCTCGCAGCCTCTGGAACCTGGGGAGAGACAGGAAAGACGAACGGATTAGCATGACGTCACGGGTGCTCCTTAGCTTTATGGACACTGAACAAGGAGAGAGTTGTGAAATTTAAATCCAGCTAGTCTATGCATTCTTGTGTCTTCATACTGTGTGTGTGTTTATAGCCTTCTTTTACTTAGTGGGCAACAGTCAGCTCAAAATGAGGTTTGAAAAATCAGCCTTTATGTGCAGTGGTGACCATTGCCTGTAGGACAAATAAACAAGCATGCCACATGAGTTAACTGCAGTTATATCCCCAATTTGTTGGGCAAAGACACAATTTATGTGAAAATTTGCAAAATTTTGTTTAAGAACTGTTGAGGAATTCTTGCTACTTTTAAACAAAGTATCCAATTTTTTGGTTTTTAAAACTTGGATGAAAATGGCTACCTGAAGTCTAGAACCCATGGACCCATAGAAAGTGATATATTTATGTTTTTTCTTTCTTTCTTCTTTCTTTTTTTTTTTTTCCAAAATCCATTGAAATTTGAAGAATATAGCTGATCTTATAGAAAAATATATCACTTTAAACTGTTTAAGGTCTAAGCAGTGGCATTTCTAGTGCCTGGTACAGTATGCTGCTCTGGTAGCTACATTAACTAATGTTAAACAAAGTGAAAAAAATAAATCATGAGATTTTAGTGGAAGTTACATCATTGAAGTGTCTCTCCCCGAAAGTTAAGGCTAGACTTGGCAGCGTTTCATTTAGCATTATTTTTCATTGTCATTCTCCGCTCAAATCACCAATATCTTGCTTTTTTCCCTTGTTACTCCAAAAAGTATAACTCTTCATTTTACTGATTATTTTTCGTCACTGTTGTTGGATTTGGTTAAACATATTACTGTATTTGCGAAAGAGGGACTGGAGTCCCACTAGGGAGGTCAGGTCTCACTGATTAGTGCAAACTTTGCTGGTGCTCCAAGCAATTGGCCACTTTGCCTGGTGGTGAGCTTTTCTCATAAGTTTGTGGTCTTAATCATAAGTTTACAGTCTAACTGAATATAATGTAGTATAATGTTAATTTCCTAATGTAAGGTCACCATTAGTGTTCATAAAGGCAATAACTCTAGGAAGACTTTCGGGTGTGCCTGCATTATGGTTGAAATTACTACTGTAGCCGTACACATAGACCTACCAGTCCCATTCAGATCATCTGCTATAAAAAACATTTACATTTGCCTTTTTTTATCTCCCCCTTGTAGATCATCGCATTTAATATTTGCATTTAGCTCAATCATGTTGTTGTTTTTCTTTTTCCTATTTACCGTACACTTAAATCAGTCAGCATTCTCACTGCCTGTCACTTGCTCTAAAACTCTCCATTGCTCCTGGTTTCCTCCTCAATTTCAACATCTATTTTTTTCTGTCCTTTCAACTGTGGATTTACTCTAACTGGGAGCAGTGTGGTGAGGGAATAAAGTGAGCAGTAGAGAGCACTGTGGGAGGAATACTGATGATGGTGAAATCGGAGGGAGAGACGATGTTCAGTTAGCGATGCCAAGGAAGGAGCATGTAGTAGAGGTACAGTATGCTTCTATTCCTGCAGTCATATTTATTTTCTGTTCTGATAGTCACTCGATTATCATCTACAACTCTGGGATCTTATAATTCTGAGAACATTAGGAGAAAAGGTTAAGCCATTCACCTGCCAACGATCATTGATAAAAAAAACTTAAGTCTGAAAAAGTCTGAATTTCAGCTCTTTTGTCAAGAGATGACAGTGAAGAGGGCCTTTGTTAGGTCCTGCTTCCTGTATCTGAAGGACATATATGCTCCACAGCCTTTATTAGCTTGGAGAGCTCACCAGCACAGTGACAGCATGGGTGATTAGATTAGATGGCTGATTTTGTTGCATTTCAGGGATTTTTTCTTTCTTTTGTCTTCATGTGCTAGAAAATCAAACTTCCTCTCTCCTATTTCAGTGTATACTCCTCCTGTGGCATCATATGTGCTGCTTGCTTTAACAGATGGCCCTAGTGTCTCCTTGTTATGCCCAAAATATCCTTCTACACTTTTTTGAACTTAAGACACCTGGAAAACATTCTGAGACCAAAGTACTGTCCATACATTTTAGGTTCGTCAGCCATCTGACTGTGGTTCCCGTTCTCTTGGGTCCTTTGTGTTTTGTTAAAAAAAAAAGGCTTTGTTAGGCATAGGCATTAAAAACTACTTGTTCACGTTTACACACTGAAAACTACTCTGTACACTTCACATCAGTAAGGGTGTGCTCGTTGACAAATGATGATCTAGGAGAGAGAGGCGTGTCCCTGCAGTGTCAGGGTGCAAACAACTCGTGTGTAAATGAGCCATGCCAGCGGCTTTAACCAAACAGCCTGTTCCTTTCCAAGGTGCTGCAATTAGCGCTGTATTTCCTTTTCTTTCTCTTCCCTGACTCTGTGTTAAACAGTGATAAAGAACGCTGGCAGAGAGAGGTCGCTTGTGCTGAAGGAAAGTGAAGTGAGAAAGGTCAGAGTGTTGATGTGATTTGTGGTCCGGTGGAATAAAGGGCTGACAAACCAACTTAACACCTGTCCTTTTTCACTGTCACCCTCTGAGGCCAAACTGAAGTGATATGCATGTGTGAGAGAGATCTCATTCAAATAAATTGACAGTAAATTACACCTATATACTTGAATTCACAGAGCCCTATATAAAATCAGCCCCTTTTACCATTCTCCTCTACTTTCCCGTCCTCAGACTGTCCTCACTGTTTTATTCTCTCCTCTGCTCTCTCATCTTCCTCCACATATTTCTTTGTCTTGATTTAGTGGTGGAAACCTTAAAGCATTAACCTGAGTTAGCACCCAATTTAATCCCTCCTTTCTGCTGCCCACCTCTACTATATCGTTTATATATATCTGCACTTCCTTCCCTGACCCTAACAACTTTCTTTGCCTCCTGTCTACTCCCTCCTTTGACCAAACAAGCTGCTTTAGCTCATAGGCAGAGAAGTACATGCAGACAATATAAAATGCACTATAGTATGAAAAAACAGAATCCCTGCACAGTTTTATGATCCTGAAATTTGTGAAATCAATATAAATTCAGCCAACAACTTCATAATTACACATTTTTTCGTTTTCATACATTTTTGGCTTCTATTGCTTAGCAAACATTGGGTAAAGCTATGAGACATTGACCAATATTACCAAACAAACCAAATCAGTTGAAACAAATATAATAATAATAATACTCGCATTTAGACAACTCTGAATGGATGACAATGTTGCTTTTTAAGATTTCATTTTAAACCATCTCCACTACTTTAATGGAGCTGAAGCAAACAACAGGAAGCATCATGGAGGGAATTTTACTCCTAGTTCTGATTATTCTGCCTTACGAAAGGAAAAGCAACCAACAAACAAAACAATAATTTCAGGATTCAAAAGAAAAATTTGAAAAGACTCAATTCATTCTTTCATTTAATTATACTCCACTGATGCTGTTTGTATGATTTAGATATTGGAACTCTGCAAAATACAGCTATTATAGATTCCCTCACAGCACTGGAGTAACCAGTTAGCCGCGTGTACCTCCTAGATGAATAACATCACACAGCAGCAGGTTCACTGCCAGCTTCAGCCTGCTTAGATTGAATGTTTTTGTCATGTTTTGCTGTGTGGTAGGCAGGAGGAAGGACCCAAATGCAGGACTCTTAGATGGAAGATTAAACTAAAAGCGTAGCTTTATTCGCTGGAAACACTTTTCATAAGAAATTCTCTTTACAAAAAAATCCCAAAACCTCAAACATGAACTAGAACCTAAACTAGACTCAGGAAACTAAAACTAGGGAACATGAACTACAAAGACAAACCTGGAACTACGAACTAGAATTTGGTCAGGAACACGGAGGGAAAGACACAGCATGATGACGGTACGACGCGACAACAAGCAGGGTAAGACTCAGGACTAAAATACACAGGTGGGATAACGAGAGGATGGGGAACGGGTGGAAACACAGCTGGGACTAATCAGAGGTAACGAGACACAGGAAGCAAAGCACACTCCACTGACAAAGGACAAGGACTATCAAAGTAAAACAGGAAATGCACAGACTAAACTCAAGACACGTAAGCTTAACACAGTGACCTGGGAGACATGGGAAAATGAGGGACACAGGAAAAGAATGACACAGAGACGCAGACTTGACACCGAGACACGACTGACTGGGGAGACAGAAGAAACATGGAGACAACAGTGACTAGACGTGGAACACGGGGAAGGCAAAATAACAGAAACCTAAATCCTAGGAGCAAAGAATATAACTCCAGCTAAGAGAACAAAAACCACGAATCAACAATAATCAAATATTATAATCACAAAGTCTGAAATACCAATACTGGGTCGCAGACCCAATACCCTGACAGTTTTGCTGCTCTGTTTATACCTGTTTATACTGTTCTTTAGTGTACTGCTTCCAGGATAGGATAAAGAGAAATTAGGTTCCTTCTTGAATGTTCTAATCTAAATGGTTAGCTAAGTAAACAAGCTGAAACTACACATATGTTTTTATCTACAGGTCATTCATAAGACTTTATCTCCACGGTGCTGAGTATTAATGAGACTGTCGGCTGAGGCTGGTAACCCCATAGTTGTAAATTTTAGAGTGGTCATGGAGAAATGGAGAAAAAAATTCACAGAACCACCTCTCAGCATGGCAATAATGCCTCTAATAGAAGATGCTCCTTTGTTTCTTCAACACTGAGTCTTTTTCACTCCCAAATTGTAATTAGGAGTTATGAGTTCACACAACATAATATAATATTTCCACCACACTCAAACACAGATACAGTGTTGTGATCTCAGCCAGTAGGAGCACAGTGTCTTCTCTTATCCTGCTAGGGAGGCTGACAACAGTGGAGAAAACAGCAGTATAAAGGATGTGTTCTGTTATCTGATATTAGAAATTTTCATTTGAAAAGTCTGAAAAGTGGGTAAGTTGTGTCCCACTTTTAGAAGGGTTTAAATAATATCATATATGATCCAGTTAAGATGTTTATAATTCCTAAAGATCACAGATATGTGTGACATGTTTTTAATGTGTTCAGTCAAGAGTCAAATATGAGGTGTTATCTGCCTAACAGCTAATGCTAGGGCAAGATGGGGTTATGCAAAAGGGAAATGATCCTAAGCACAATGGAAGTACTATAAAAGAAAAGAATCAAGATGCTGCAATGAAGTATTGTATGAATGGTTGATGGTTAAGCTCATAAGTATTTGAACCAAACCATGTTTTTGTAATTTTGCCTTTTTTTACACCACCACAGAGGATTTTAAATCAGATCCTTTCTGCAATAATGACAAAAGGTTTCTCCTTATTGAAGCCAGCCCTGTTCATCCAGAATGGTAAATTTGGTGGTCAGCTGGAGCACAGGGTGGAATTTGGAATTAGGCATGGGATTGGGACTGGGCTGGTCCTGGCCAGGACATAGTTGTGTCACGTTCCTGTCTGGATGCAGAGCGATTAACAAGGCCAAACGTTTTCAGGGAGTCGAGGAGCTGGTCACTGTTTTTAATGTGGTAGAGGGTGGAGATCTATTGTTCTATCTTAGCCAAGTTTTGGCTAAAACGAAGACTGCTTGCACATCTGGGAGGAAGCAGGGAGGCAGGGAGCAGGGAGTGATTTAGACATTAGACTAAAAACACAAGCTAACACAATGTCCCAGCTAGCTTAATCTAGTCTTGTATTTTAGAAATGCATGATTCTGTCCAGATCAAGACACTCAGTAGTCAAAATCCTGCCTGGTTTTAGAGGTTTAATAAGAAAACCAATGATTCAAAGAAAGAAAGAAAGAATCTAGAAGGTTGGTAAAAGCATGATCTGCAGTCAGACCACCAGAACACCGACATCAACAAAATGCCCAAAAACTGAAACACACGATACTTCATGGATCACAGCAGCCAGACTATTTTTGTTATCATTTCATTAAAAATGCTCCAGTTCGCATCGAGCAGCAAAAACACATGTGGTGAGGTCCAGTTCTGTGACTCGTATTAGTTAGGCAAAGCAGAGAATGACATACTGGAGCTCCCTGCTTATATCTCTCAATATAAGCAGGAAGCTTCAGTGTCTATTTGGATGAGTTATACTAAATTCAGCCATCATTCACTGTTGTTATGAAGGAGAAACTATCCATGGAGACCACTGATTGGTATTTTTGTGTTTGGCTTTGACTTTCTCTTTTTCTTTTTATTCTTTAATAAATCTTGTGAAATGTTACATGACTTATATAGTCATGTAACATGTAGTATAGTGGTCTTGAATAGAAAAGGGAATCTTGCAACAAAGACAAACAGGGATATTAGGAATCTGAGTGCTTAGATGAAATAATTACAGAAATTAGACTCTTGTGATATAATCTAATGAATGATTTTAGATATGTATAGTACATTATGTATAGAAAGATATGTTTTATTTTCGGTGCATGTAGAGCCGTTATTAAAAATTCCGGTCATGCTCATGATGTAATTAAGATATATTGTATCCATAGCACGCATGTAGATGCCTTGACCTATATTCAATTTCTGTCTTTCCTTCCTTTATCTGTTTGTGTTGTCTCTCCCTGAGTTTGAATACTAAATGAAGTCATTCAGCTCTTATTTAAATCTTAATTAGATTGTCTTAAGGCAATAAACCAGTTAATGGAGTTTAATTAGGTTCTGCCTGCACTTTACTGAATAGAAACATATTAGGCTTGGGCAAATGATTAAACTCTCTTATACGGAATTGGAGATTATAGTCTCAGTATATTTTGATAAGCATCATTCTTTTAGAAACACACGCACACACACAAATACACACTTAAAAAAAAATCTCTGCATAGGCAGTAAGTGAATTAGCTCCAGAGACAGACATGAAAGGCTGCTGTGCTGGACGACAGAGTTTCAGAAGTGCATCGAGGTGGCAGTTTTGTATATTTGTTGACAGAAATTTAATTTTAAAAATTCTTAATCCTTCGTTTCTAAAACTAGGCTTGGTCTTTGTAATAGTTCAAAATAGTTTGAAGCTGCAGGAGAAGGCAGATTTGCACATAGGCAGACCACAACTGCTGTCAAGATATGAATATTGGATTTCTGAAAGAAAGGGAAGCTTTAGGAACATCTGTAAATGTTTAAGTTTCCATAGGTATTTTTTTAATAAAAAAAAAAAAACTTATTACACTATCAGTCACATGTGTGAGTGTGCAGCATGCGTATCCAGGGTTGCACCTAACACTGTGTCACAGCAGATCAAAAGTCAAACTAGGAACAATGTCCCCAGTGGTTACATGGCACCTACATGCATGCACAGACAAGTGGTGTGTGTGTGTGTGTGTGTGTGTGTGTGTGTGTGTGTGTGTGTGTGTGTGTGTTATTAGGTGTCTGCAGTTCTAATAAAGGAAAGCAGTGTGTCCTTCACTGCCTCATCAGATGGCTTTGCTCTGCTTTGTCTGCCTTTCTGATTTCTGTCTATGTCTGTCGGTGTTGCGGTGGAGCTGGATGGCTCGTAGACTGTGGATCATCTGGAGAAGAGTTCTTTCGGGATGGACCTCACCTGTACTTATGGACTATCTATGCAATGAGTGTGTTTGAGACTGAGAAACTTTAGATGTTTTTGTGGGTTTTTTGACCTGGTGTGAAGTGGGTATACAATAAGGCAGCGTGTGTGTGTGTGTGTGTGTGCGCGTGGTATTGCTGTTGCCCACGCCATTGGAAATGCTGGGGTGTCCAGCAAGATTATTTTTGGATCAGTGACAGCGTGTCAATGGCTGCAGATGCATCGCAAAGGAAGGCTCTGAGATACCAACAGACCCTGGTAGGTCTTTCCCAATCTTCCTTTACCTGCCTGCCTGTATGCTGTCCTATCTTTCTCTTCCAAAGGTCTTCCCTCGTTTCTCTTGTTCTGCCATTACACCTGCTTCTCTCATCTTTCCATCAATATACCTGTCACTTCCTCTTCCTCAATGTTAATGATTTTTTTTTAGTCTAGCCTTCATCACTTCTCTCCCACGGCTACCTCCAGGCCATTTTTTTTTTTTTGCCTCCTGCATCTTTTCTACCTATCATGCTTCTCTGCTCCATCATACAAAGTCCTCATCATGCCCTCCTACTAAATCAATAATCTTCATCTCAGCTCTCTTCCTCCCCCCACCCACCCACCCCAACTCTGTCTTTTCTTCTCGAACAAGATTTATACAACTTCATGTCAATTTTATTTCTGCGGCTCGCATAGACACGAACAGTCTGTACAATTTCACGCCGCCCACGCCTCAAACCGCTGAGTGAAGGCGATAAATGGAAGGGGAGAACAGAAAAAAAAGATCTTTTAAATTATTTTGATTCCAATCGTCTCACTGTATATTTCTTGAATCTGTTGTTTTTTTGTATTTTTTAATTTTGCGACTCCTGTGCATCTTCTCTCTGATGCCTTGTAAAGTCATTGCTGTTTACATGTGGTGGTGGATATAAATACCTATATACAGGAAACCCGAGCAGACAGGTTAGATGTACGTGGTGAGATGAAGTCATGTCACTGTATCCTCCAGTTCATCTGTTTAAATGCTTATCCAGAATGATAGTCATTCCTCCCAGGAGCATCTCGAGATGTCTGGTGACATTTAGCCACTATTGACTCATTTTTGGGGGGCATTTTTATTCAAACTCATCTCTGCTGTGGTCATAGATTACTAACAGCTTCAGCATGCTCTTTTCTGCAGAGCTGATTATGAGTTTGAGACAAGACAATGAGCAATTGAAGCTGGAGCAGCTGGGCTGCGTATATTCATGTAACTGATCAAATGCGGAGGAGCAACAGCAGTGTGTCAGTCCTTCTGCTCGTCTTCCTCTTCGCCTTTGAGAAGATGGATGATTGTCCAGAGCAAATCCCTAATCCCTGGTCCTCCTTCAGTCCCTTGGGGGTGCACAAGTCAGATATAAATAAGAAAATTAATTAAATCAAGCTGTTTACAAGCTTAATGTCTCTGTGAAGTCACACATCTCTCAGGTGTGAAAGCTGTGTCTATGTGAGAGGAAATTAGAGCCTTGAAGGATCTGAGGATTTTATGTGCAGAGCTGTTAATAGATCGTCCTGATATAATTTGTTTATTGATCAGGACAACTCTCCCTATGGGTAGTTTGGCTGGTTTACAGATTCACACTGCTGCCTTGAGTTGAAGATGACTGTCTGTTTTTAGTGCTTGCAGTAATTGTTGACGTTACACCTGAGATTTGCTTTTAGATCACATATAACTGTTATTTGACTTAATTCACAACAAGCCTTTAAATGATGTTCAAACAGCACTCAAGGGTCAGTTTTTGCTTTAGAGGATTGTGCGATGAATGAAGCTGTATTAAAAAAAAATGTATATTTGCCCTCAGAGGGTTAATGTTTGGTTCCATTCACTTACATGATTTGGTTCTTTACAAATTACACAGACTAGGTGAGTAAAGATTTTAGTGGCACCAGTGTACTGATTTACACATTTGCATAGCAAGAAAAAATCCCTGCTTTAATTCTAGGAAGAACATCTGTTGATGTTTCTCATGTGACCTCATGCGCAGATTGCTCTCGAGCTATCTGCCATATTGGACCAAACACTGGTTGCCCTGGAAAAATTTGTTTTCCCCAACTGGTTGGCAGTGGTTTCTGGAGGTTCCTGGCAAAAGTGTGGGACTGACCAGAGTTTTTAGGAGTAAAAGCAACTTTAAGCTGCTCCCTTATTCACAATGATTCGCCAATGCAGTTAGCACCAAATGTTTAATTTGGCGGTTTTTTACTCCAAATGCATTTCCTTAAACCAAAAGGATTTGGGACTGAAACAGGGACCCTTCCGTGAATGTGGAAACCACTAACCTATGGGTTTTGTGTTAAATCACTTAATAATCTCAGCTAAAAAAGAAAAAAAAGGCAGTGAAGAGATCATGACGAGGTTTAGAAAGAAATGCTGTCCACCCTTCAATTTGGCCTTGGGCATGCCTTTATCCACACCTCATCAGGTGTAGTCAACAGTTTAGCCCAGGCAACACCAAAAGACTTGTGCACTGTCAGTCCAATGAGGGTAGAGAATATGGAGGGGTGTATAAATACCAATGTAATAATTTTTTTAAAAAAGTTCAGCTTTAGACAGAAGCTAATAAAAGATTAGAATTAAATTGTTTCTTGTTTATCTGGTTTTCTGTGATATTTAATGATATTTAAGTGATGGATCTTTAAATTATCCAGATTAAAGCTTAAAATCTTGACATCGCTACACCCACAAAGATTAATGCTCGCTGGCCTTGCAGAGTTGTGTTTATTAATTTAAAATCACACAACTGTTGGTGACTCTTCACCTTCCCAAAGAGGAAGCTCCCTCTGTGGACTCTTGTCACACTGACAGACGCTTTCCACAGTGGCGAGAGAAAATCGCTGCTTGTGAAGACGCACACACACACACACACACACACAAACACAGTGTATATTTGTGCCTGCATTTAAAATCTGGTTGTGTGTAACAGTTGACGTGATGGATGAGGTTAAAAGCGAGGTTGTGTGAGGAGACGAGTCTCAATCTGTGAGAATGTCAACAGCAGTGAAATAGATCCCATAAGTCTCAAATGTTACAGGCTACTAAAAGGGATAACGTTCACCTGCCAAATGTCCCGCGGACTGGAATGACTGCAATGTAGACGATTAAGCCATTAAATTTCATACGATATTGCGGACACGTTTTTTCAATTACAGGGGTAGTTCTAATGTAATAATTAAACAGTTGGATGTTACCTCCATAGCATAAAGGTGAAATGTCACATTGCTAAATAGTGTCAATAGCTTGTTATTGTTTTGTGTAAAGGTTAAAGCCTTCCATCTGTCTGTTCAACAAGCCTCCTGGGAGAGATGGCCCGAAAGAGAGGCAAACAGCGTCAGAGATAGAGGCAGAGGAAGAACTGGGGAAAAGTGTGTCAGTGAACATTGGATCACACTGCTGCTAAATTTATCGACGAGTAAGGTTTCACCTCAGGGGTGGGGGGGTTGGATGGAAGTGGACAAGGGTTGGGGAACGGGAAAGTTTGAGGGTGAAGAGTGAGGCAGAAAGGTGAAAGGTCTCCAAAGAGTCCAGATGCAGGAGAGACTGCTTGGAAAATAAACTAAAAAAGTAACTTTTTGTGTCTCTGAAATCCAGAAAAGCAGGTTTCTGATATGTAAGGGTACCTTTATGGATATGTGAAATTGGAAAACCATAAAACACTGTGTTGCTTATGGAGAGTGGAGCCAAAATCACAAGAAATAGAAAATTTAATACTGATGGTGACTGAAAAAATAATATGGAAGCTTGTTTCCACCACTGGATTTTTTTTTTTAATGTTGAAATTTTACTACTACTTAGAGTTAATTACTCTGAATTTCAAGATGCATAACTTGAGCTTTTCAGATAAACCCCCTAAAAAATTATTATTATTTTTTTTTTCCAGTGGCAGAAACAAACTTCCATAAAATGGACCCGTGGGAATTTGGTACTTAAACCCTTTCTGTCTAATAGATGAACAAATTTCTATTAATATATCAATTTTAAAGGAAACCTATTGTGCTTTTTTCCAACTTTGTATTTTTAATTTCAGACTCAGGGTAGCTTTGCATAAATCAGTCACAATAAGCCTCGATTAACTCATACTGGACTTTGATGTAGCTCCAGTGTTCAACCATTGTTTGAAATAAGCTGTTCTAGCCCCCTTTGCTCCTCCCTTTAAGGGACTTTATGGAAATCCACTCTACTTCATATCCAAGAGTAAAAAATAACCTCTGAAACCAAGCTTTTTGACTACTTTGAACTCTGACCTTTTGGTTCACAGTGATTGCTTGGACATATGTTGATCTCATAACAGGAAACTTCAGCCATATTTAATATGAACATCCACAATTGTAACTGAACGTAAGAAAAAACTCATTACAGGGCCCCTTTAAAAATCACAAATGTAGATTTGTTAGACTGCCCAGAAGAGAACAAATGCAAACAAATAATAATGTTAAGCAATGAATCAAACTGATATTAAAGGGGGCAGGATTAAGGATTTAAGGCACAGTCAGACTATGTCAAAGTGTGTCAGTCCACCACATCTCTTCTTTCCACTAATTTCCTCTCTAATAAGAAATAAAATGCCCAGAATACTGAGTGATAGTTGAAATATTTACATCAGGAAAAAGAAGGCCATCCATTACACTGACAGAGGCTCAGTATTTTTTTCAGACTGATGTGCATTAGTTCTCTATTAAAAAATCTGCTTTCATCTTTCTTTTTTTGGATGTGCTTGTACAAAGAAGGGTGGTTGGATTCTGTCTCCCAGTACACATGAAGTGAAAGGCACTGAAATATTTCTTACAAACACAGGCAAAATACTAACTACAGTACTAAAAGTGCAGGGCTAACTGTAGTTGCTGGTGATGATAGGGGTTCCTATACTACCACAGTTCAAGTTAAATACAACTCGACAGCCCTCCAAACTGACTGACGCTTCTTGTTTTTGCCAGATCTCAAGAACATTACAAACTGCTTCCTGCTGGGATCGTAAATCATCAGCTCCCCAAAATAGAAGCCGACTGATATCCGTGGCTTATCGCGGATATACTGGCATCACAGTTCATATCTGTGCAATATGTGTATAAAAACGCTTATGCTGCTCCAAAAAAAAAAAAAAGAAAACCATAACTTGGGGTAATTTAGATAGTGTGTTTCCAAAGTCATTGTTTACGGTACTATCAGCACCTTCTACAGCACATGTAGCAGAACATGTATCACGGCAGCACATATGCAACAGAGTCAAGAGGTGTCCTCACAGTAAGCTATTAACTTATTTGTGAAGTGCATTTCTGGAGTAAACACATAGAAAACTGATCCAGAATAACAACTTGTAAGTCCCTAAAATCACTACGCCAACCTCAAAAATCCAAAATCAGCCACACAAATCCAAGCAGGCCACAAACCACGTGAGAACTGCTGGGTCGCAACAGAACACCAGCCTGGCCCATTTTAAGTACCACAGTTGGGAAAACAGAAGCTGATGTCATCAACTTAAACAAAAGAAATCCCTTTGAGTTTTTGAATGAACATTTTATAGAACATTAAACTGTTTTATGGGCTGTATTTTATAATAAAGGAAGCTAATTTGTGCTTTCACAGTAAGGTTTACTGTGTGTAAAATGTCCTGTCTCACATCATGTTTTTAACTTAAGCATTAATTAATGGTGCCAAAAAAGGTTTCTGTGTACAAAAACAGACGAACAAAAACATGATACGGCACATTGTGCCGGAGCTCAGCCAGGCTTTAGTGAAGCATGCCATTCATGCTGAAGGCACTTGAAGAGCAGTTCAGCATTATCCATACACAATGTTAATATGGTTATGGTCCTCTCTCGGTCAGCAGGTATTATTTTCATGCCTTGAGCTTGCATCCTGCCTGCTGGGTATCGTTTATGATCGTGCTGCTGGAACCTGCCGGATTGGCTGCATGACTGGGAATCTACCCCTCTGAATTAAGAGCTGCTGACAATTTATTGTCAAGCTTCAAGTGTCTATATTAACCTCTGCTGCTTTCCCCTTCTCGCGTGTGTATGTGTGTGCGCGCATGCAGCACTGACCTAAGAGTCACTACACTCTTTCACTGTATGGAAGCAGGTAGCAGGTACGGCCCATGTCCCTCACACTGGCTGAGACAGGGAAAGACAGATGTAAGACACAGATATTCAGAGAGGGCATTACTGAGTGTTGGACACAAGCAAGACAGTGAGCAGGAGGAAAAGCTGAGAACATGAGGGAGCGCATCAATACTTTTCAGACAGGTCTGAATATCGATCAGTTTCTGGTAAGGCTTACTATTTCCTCCCTAAAAAGTGAACTGCTTTTGCAAGATGAGATGCATGAATGCAAAAATAATTGAATTCTAGCTTCCGTTTGCTTTCCTCCGACTTTAAATTTCATGTTTTGCCTTTAATTATTGAACATGAACCAGGTCTAGATAGGATTTAATGGCCTCACTGGTTTGATTTTTCTGAATTTCTTGGTGGTAACATGAAGTGTGGTCTCGCATGTAAGACACAGTTTGGTTTTTTTTCTTTTTTGGCCGCCTCGATTTGCCTTAATTAGAAAAAGACAGCTTGAACAGTGTTTGGATGAGGCATGGAATTGTTTTTGTGCTGGCTAATTAGTGTATGCATATGGAGACACTCGTGGAAGTGTGTGTGGTAGATGGGATTTGTGTGTGTGTGTGTGTGTGTGTGTATGTGTGTGTGTGTGTGTGTGTGTGGGTGTAAGGGGGGTAATCGGCTGATCTGTCCATCAGTGAGCAGGTCAGATTTTATCATTAACCTTGTGCTACAGGACAGGGCTATATTGTTGTAAGGCCTCAACACACACACACACACACACACAAACACAGACACACAGACACGCACGCACGCACACACACACACAGATGTAATTAACACACATAATGTTCATTTAAGACACAAAAACAAACTCTGTGTGCTGATAAACCTGCACAAACACACACAGATATTTATGAATATGCAGTGTTCCCTCACGAGGGACACAGAAATATGCTTGTATTTTTTTAATTAACTCTCAATGTCACACTGCCCTTCAACCTCTGCATCTATCAGCAGCTCTCACTGTGACTGAACCCCTCTCTCTCTCTCTGTCTCTCTCTCTCTGTCTGTCTCTCTCTCTCTGTCTCTGTCTCTCTCTCTCTCTCTCTGTCTGTCTGTCTCTCTCTCTCTCTCTCTCTCTCTCTGCAAACCTGTGTGTTTTGTTTACACTTGAAGTTTCTTTTATTTTACGGTATTTATTATCTTGTTAGAGCCGGCTCATAAAGAACAGATCCATGAACAAATTAAAAGCTCCTGACTGCTCATCGGCGTAATTTGAATACAGGCTTTTAGTCTTAACAAACCCAAGGGAGTGATGTTTTACATTTTTCTGATTTCCTTCATCCCGTGAGACTTGCAGTAAGAACAACAGTAGAAGCTCGGGTTCTTACGAGAAATTAATTATTAGATGTGTCAGGACCGTACAGTAACGCTTGGCTACGTCCGTGTGTCCGCGGAGATTAAAGAGAAAAAAAGTGAGGAGAGCTACGCAGGAATCTCATGGAGAGTAAACTAGTGTGGGAAAAGGAGGAAGAGGAGTTTGGAGCGGTGCGGATATGTCCTTGTGTTCTTGACTTGGAGTGGGAAGGTCATTCCACATTTGGGAGCCAAACAATGGCAACAAAAAAATGTGCAAAAAGTGTGTGAAAGTTGGACAAACTGTGGCTACTGATGATGTTTAAGGGCCTTTGATTCAGTGTATAATGAACATGCAAGGTTGCGCGACACAGTGTAAACATAAGGCTGAGGGATGAAAACAGCAAAGTCACCTGACATTAATAAATCGCGGCTTCCAGTGTCTTTCTCACGCTGTCAGTCCGCATCGTTGTCTCGCTGAGACGTGCTTGCTCTCACCTTTTATTTGTCTTTATGTCTCACCATTTCTTTATTCATTCTGACAGTCAGGTGACTTTCTGACAATGCAGGAGTTACAGTTCAGTTTGTGACAGAAATATTAAAAGCCCAAAGGGACATCTTGAATTTCTCTCTATTAATAGTCCAAAAATGCCCAAATATGAAATTTTTGAATAAACTTTTCATACTTGTTGAATCTGTTTTTGATTGTGACATGAAGACAAATGCAAAAACCCCAAACTAAGAAAAAATACAAAGATAAAGAGGTTGAAACAACAAAGATTTTACTCTTAAACTTACTTAATATTTTAGATTTTGAGCAAGCAAACAAGTAAAACTCAGCAGAAGGAGGTGCATCCACAGCACTATGTAGATTATATAAAACTTAATTAATTAATTAAATAATTAATTGCAGCAATCACTGATTTATCACTTTGATCAATCTACTGATCTTGAATGAGAGGTCAGAGGTCAAATGTGACATGATATTTTAAATCCTTAAACAGTACTTTCTATATGTTGACAGTAAACACCACACTTTTAAGAATCATAGCCTTTTGTCAGGTTTTGACCAATAAATCATTAAGTTGACCTTGAAGACTTTGGTGAATGTAAGCCAAATTTTAATGGATCCCCCCTCTGCACCCCTACAAAGTTTTATCAGAATTCATTAAAGTCTTTTCGAGCTCTCATGTTTACAGGCAGAATGACGCACACGCACGCACGCACACACACACACACACACACACACACACACACACACACACACACACACACACACACACAAATGTTGCCAAAAACACAACATCTTTGGTGAAAGTCATAAGACCAGTAAAATTATACTTAAGTGGGATTTGATTAATTATTAATTCCAGTAAATTAAAAATAATTACTTTAAAACAGGAAGAATACGTTAAGATATTTACTTTTAAAGATTATATTTACACAACATGAGATATTTAATTCATTTGAGGTTGACAGTGTGGTAGTGAAAAGAAATCTTATCAGACATCTGAAGGTCACTCGGCTCATTTTGAGGCTCCATCAGCAGCTTCAAGGCAACCTGAACCTCATTTGAACTGAGTGAAAGTGTAGAATGAAAAAAAAATCTAACCATATTAAATGGGTCCCAGGCTAAATCTGGGAGTGCACTTTCAATAAATGAGTTGGGTATTTCCTTTTAAACAATGTTCATGATCTGTCAGCCGTGTTCATACGCAACACAAGAAGACACCTATTCAACAAGGATAGACACTAGGAAGAAAAAGCTTAAAAGACATCATTAGCTGTGCTGCAGTTATTTTTCTTTTTTCCTTGAGGCAGGGCATGAGAGGTCAAATTTTTTTCCCTCTCTCTGTGAACAGTGCACAGGTTCCTGTTGTTTCTGTCCCTGGTTTTGATGGTGTCTGGTGCCAGCGGCTGTTTGATGATGTTGATGGATTAGGGCTTTGGTGCTAATGTGTAGTGCAGTGGTGAATTTGTGTGCAGTGCAGGACACAGAGACAGAACAGAGACAGAGCTGCTGCAGCATCATGCAACAGACAGGTGATGAGAACCAGGTAAAGACATGAGGACCGAAGGCTGTAACTCATCAGAGGTTCATTCTTTTTTTTTTTCTGTTTTCTCTGCCAGGACTTAATTACACAGCCCTCTGCCGTCTTTTTCTAATCTTCAAAATTCACTTTAGATCATATGCATGCACTGAATTTGAATTTCTATTTCTTTTTGTAGCTCTCTTTTCTATTATTTTACTGATTGATCATTTTACTGATTTGTGTACTTTGACATATCAAAT
>VUQG01011262.1:12031-22117 GCA_015106755.1 Etia nguti | reverse complement strand
CCCCGGTACCCCCCCCCCCAAAAAAAAAAACTTTGATCCTTCTTCCCATTTCTTTCTACCCCCCCTTGCCACTTGTGCAATTCTACTTATTTCCTTCTCCCATCTGTGGCTTCCCTTTGCAGTTTTATCATTTTCAGTCCTCCCACCTGTCTTATCATTCTTAGCACATTCTTCCTCTTTTCCTTATCTGTCTATCCCTCCTTCCATTCCTCGTCAGAGTCTTTTAACACTCCCCGCCCTTAGAGCCCCTTTTTTGAATGACTTTCTTCCTCAACTCAGCGCCATCATTACAGGGCTAGTTCTCTCTCCACAGGTCACGTGGATGCGGGTAAGAGCACACTGATGGGCCACCTGCTATATCTGCTCGGCAATGTCAACAAACGCACCATGCATAAGTACGAGCAGGAGTCAAAAAAGGCAGGAAAAGCCTCCTTCGCCTATGCTTGGGTTCTGGATGAAACGGGCGAGGAGAGAGACAGGTATATTTTGACTATGAAAGTGCGGACAAAGTGAAAGATGCATGCACAGTTATTACATAATAATCAGCAGATTTATATTTGCAGAGAAAATGTGCATTTATTGTTTTTAAGGACATATTTTTATGACATAATAACTACTGTTATGCTAAAAGATTTGAGATGCAACTTGGAATCTCTTTTTGCTGCAAGCTTCTTTAGATTAGAAAAGCCTTGTTGAGTTATCGATGCAGTAGGTCAGTCTTGCTCTGGATGGATGAAAAGGGTTAATTTGTTACCATAAAGCTGTTTTTCCTACGTGACATGGAATTTTTATTTCTTATGAAAGGCATTTATCATGAAAAAATATGTTGTTAAAAATCTGTCCCTGGTTGCACTCTGTTGTTATTATCAGAGTGAAACGGAAGCGAAATACGGCAGAAACAGAAAGTGACATGGGTGGGAATCCATATTCAACTTATCACTAAGTTCTGAAGCAGATGCGTAATACTTAGGAGCCTCGCCCACCAGACGTGCAGTTACACAGGAAATGACCAGGACTTTAAATCTGGATTCCCTTATAAGGCATTCCAGCCACTTTAGCACGCTATTAACATCTAGAATTTTCTCATATTCAAGTGTATCAAATGGTTAAAAAAAATGAATTGTTGGCTTTTCCCCCTTTTTTTTTTATGCTTCAGAGGTGTTACAATGGATGTGGGCATGACAAAGTTTGAGACAAACGCTAAAGTGGTGACACTGATGGATGCACCAGGACACAAAGACTTCATCCCCAACATGATCACAGGAGCTGCACAGGTATAAAGCTCTTCAAACAGCCTGATCAGTGCATGTAAATCAAGGCTGGGAGTGAGATGTCGCTAGATATCGGTGGGCTGCACATTTACAGTTTATGAATGATCGAAATGGACGTGCCCGATGAAATTTAAGTGCTGCAAAAAAACAAAATCAGACCTAGTAAGAAGAGTGTACAGATGAATATGGATGTATATAAGTAATGAAGTTAGAAAGCTACATCTATGTACAGGTTAGTAATCAGAAACTTTGAAAAGGGGCTTGAATGCATCTGTAATTTATGAGATGAATAATAAATATAATGTAATAATAATGAAGAGGATACAATTTGAAAAATACCTATTTCAGTAACCTATGTCCTCAGTAACCTATTTCTGAAAAATAGGTTACTGTTTGTTGAATCCTCTACTGTACCCTACTCAATCCATTGGTTAGCTGCAAATATGACTCAACCATTTAAACAATTCTAACCGATCCTAAAACATTTTTCTGACTTTGAAAACTTCTTGATTAAAATGGCCGCTTTCCCTCCTTCCGCACCCCGACATCTTGAAATAACTTTGGTGGTTTTGGGTGTTGGTATCGCAAGGTGTTTTTGCAGGCATGGGTGTGCTTGTCTGTGTCTGCTTTGGGGAGCTCGTGTAATTTCTCTTTTACCATATGACTGTCCTCGCGTTTACCTCTTCATGTAGTGACTAAGGGGTTTCTGCTGTAAGCAAATCAAGGTGACAGTGTGTCATGTACTTAGGAGGATATTTTTCAGTCTATTTTCTCCAGTAAAGCATGAATTTCTAAGTCAAAATGAATAGAAATTTCTGTAATGCCACCAGTGTAGTATACTTGAGCTTAATTTGCATTTTAATGCTACATACATATAAAAACATTTTCATTCTTTATAACCAATATCAGTAATTCTGCAAAAGGGTTTCGCCCTCCGATTTAGCTGATTTAATTATTTATATTAAATGTGCTTTAGTTAGAAATTTGGCTTTCAGGGCATGCTCTCTTTGCAATTTCTTCCTTGCCTGTTCAGCTTGTGACTGTTTTTCTTTTTGCATAAGATGCTTTGCCACTTTTACTCAGTTTACTAAAGTTTAGAGGAGAGCATCCAGTTGCTGTGACGCATGTGTTCAGTGCAGCATTTTAACGCTGGCTCATACTCCACATGAAATGTCCAATCTGTGATGTAGAACGTGCCTTCATTTAATGTTAAAACAAAGAAATGGTGACACAGGAGGAATCACGGCTAGAAGATGAGCCAGCAGGCAAAAAATCTAAATTTTCACATGATGTAAGTAACTCAGCACTCACCTATCCCAGTGGTGACATTAAAAGGTTTACCCAACATGCACTTCATGCAGTTCTCTAAAGTTATTTTCTCATAAGGGTAAGGGTTAAGTTAGAGCACTTCTGCTACTGAATCTTTGATACATCCCTTGATATACATGCTCAAAACTGATTACAGGAAAAAAATGTGGTGAACAAAAACAAGATTTTGGCTTTAGATTGTGATGCTTGGAGTGGGTGGAAAGCTGATGTTTTTCACAGGTTAAATGTGTTTTCCAACACTGAGAAATTTCCTGGGCCTATGTTCTGATGCTGTAAAAACTCAAAAAATGCAGAAAGAAAAAATAACAACAGAAAGTAAAAAACGGAAAATTTCCTTCTTTCATTAACTTGGAAAATATTCATAGCGATAAAATTTTGTTAAAACAACTGTACCAAAACCCCATCAGTGCTCTGTTCTGTATTGGCTCCCTGCTTCTCACTGTCCGTGTGTGTGGAAGAGCAGGCAGGGCTCAGAGAAGAGCCATGCCTCCAAATATAAATTACCACAAGCAACAACAAAAAAAGTCCCTAAAACTTGAAGGTAGTTTATGCACAATATATAAGCAGGACCTGTTCTGAAGACATCAGTGCTGCTCATGTGAAAATCTGATGTTTCTAAATGCAGAAACATTAGCAGTGGTTTATCAAATTACAAACAGAATATATTTTGGAAACTTTAAAGTGTGTGGTTTTTGTTTTTAAGTCTGCCTCTGCAGAAACGTATGCATGCCAGTCTCAACACCCCTTCGCCTTACTCTCTCTCTCTCCAGGCTGATGTGGCGGTGCTCGTGGTGGATGCCAGCAGAGGAGAGTTTGAGGCGGGCTTCGAGGCAGGTGGTCAGACCAGAGAGCATGCCTTGCTGGTGCGTTCGCTGGGTGTCACTCAGCTGGCTGTAGCTGTCAACAAGATGGACCAGGTCAGACCTTCTTCTGCACTAAAACGACGCACTGTGGAGGCATTTTTAAGACCAACTGTTTTTTACAGATGAACAATATGAGTGACAGTCTGTTTGTTTTAAACAAATAAACACACAGTCCTGAAGGTATGTTTAAAAATTTACGTTGAAAAACAATGTTTCAGCTTGTCCACCATTGGCTGAATCCAGCAAATCCTGCTAAGGCATCTTTTTTCTTTGTTGCAAAAGGTCTGCCTTTTCTGTTCAAGAACAACACTGTGGAGAAGTCCAGATTATAGGCAACGATCAGGGAAAGAGCAGGCCTTTATAGATGTATAGATGGACAAATCAAAGAGTTGATTGGTCAGAATAACTGCAGAAGCATGGTCATCATTGCTGTAGGTACCAGGAAACTCGAAGTCAGTGTCCTGACTATAATAATTCTGCATCCAAACGAGGAGTTTTTTAAGATCAGTTCGAAAGTTGACACTGCAACTTTCAGTGCAACTGAAAAATGATGAAATCTAATCTATCAAGAAAAGGCCTGGTAACAGGTAGATTTTCAATCTCAATGAAATATGGTCGTGTGATGTTCAGTAAGCATTACATGCAAATATATATATATATATATATATATATATAAATCTGGCATCTGAAGGAATTTTAGAAAAGTGGGTGATATTTTAGCCAGTCATTGTCATACTAGTACTGCCCACCTTCAGCTTAAGGTGGTATTTCTAACCTGTGAGACTGCGGGTGTGCTTGATTTTTTTCCACATTCATTCAGTGGATTCTGAGTGAGTATGTTGCCTTTATCTGCAGGTCCTGTGTCAAACAGGTTAAATGCCTCTGAACATTTAACAAAAAACAAATATGCAGGACTGCATATGGTGTAAAATTCACACGTTGTGTACTGCAGTCTAAAAGAAGTTACTCTATTTAAAGTTTTTAAAAAATTTTTTTATATATACACCTTCTGAATGTTGAAGACCTTAACAGGAGAGAGGAAGGCCTTAAGAAACTGTGTGTATCTGTGTGAGATTGTGTTTTTGTTTTTGTTTCCTATAATCACTGGCATGTTGGTGACACATTTCCATATCAAAGCAGTGCTGAAGGGGAAACTCTGTTCCTTTGTGTTTTTCCTTTTTCCTGTATGTTCGTTTACACATCAGGTAAACTGGCAACAGGAGCGTTTCCAAGAAATCATCTCGAAACTTGGCCATTTTCTCAAGCAGGCAGGATTCAAGGTGAGTCGGCACGAAGTCTGAGGACATAGCTCTGCATCTGTCTAATACTTTGGCTGTGAGTACATATTTGCTCTCTTTCTTTGATTCCGTGTTTATCTGCTTTTCCAGGAGTCTGATGTTTTCTACATCCCCACCAGCGGCCTGTCAGGAGAAAACCTTGCCACCAGGAGCTCAGTGTCACAGCTCACCTCTTGGTACTCTGGGCCGAGCCTGCTGGAGCAGATTGGTAATGCACACTGGCACGTCTCAAGCTGCCAAAAGCGTTTATTGCCTTTTGACTCAAGTTACATTTTCACTCTCTACTTTTCTAAATGTGTGATCTGACGTGATGAGTCACGAGTTTTGTTTCCTAAGAAGGTTGACTGCACTACCAATGCCCAGCTATAGTTATAGAGCAGGATTAAATATTTCAAAATCTTTATTTAAATTGGAAGATTAACTTAAATCAGTAGACTAAACTCATGCTAATGATTTAACTGTCTTTGTGTAAATCTAAATATGCTGCCCTGAGAAAGAGAGTCCAAATTTAAGGAAGTTTCTCTTAAATCTGTTAAGTCCAGGAGTACCTGTGTGTTTGCAGCAGTTATATTTTTGTCTAAGTAAGTTCACCCCTCTGCAGTTCTGCATCACCATTCTTGAAGGTATGCAGAAAGAAGAATTAGTCATACGTGGATCATCAAGTTTGACAGCTTGAAATTCATCTTGCTGTTAACTAATGCAAAGAAAACACTATAATGACTTTTAAGAGCTGCAGGTATTTATTGTAAGTTGTTTATTTCCATGGGCCTCAGTCACACAGGTCTAGAGAGTGGTCCTGTGAGCCACAGGGAACAATCTGTTTTACCCAACCAGTTGGCCAATAGTTGCTAGAAGTTGCTAGGTGCTTTACTGAAAACCCCCTTCTAATTGATTTGAATGCTTTGATCGCTAAGAGATTGCCACGCTTGCCCATAATTAGCATGGAAGACGCGGACATGACTGCAAGCACTCCCACCTACGCCGACTGTGAATTCTTCTCTGTGAATTGAAAGCTGTGCCTTACTGCTGCACTAACTTTGACTGTGAATATTTTCTGTTTCTGGTTTGCGTCACTTTTTTAACTTATGCTATCACTTGGTGTTTGGTTCGCGAATGGTTGCAGACAAGTTGACATCTTCCATGCAAACAACAGGCAAGAGCAGTAATCTGCCAGCAACCAAAGCAATCACAAGTTTTTTGGCACAGCACTTACTTCTCTCTTATTAGTTTAGCAGTGGTAAAGTGGTTATAGCTCATTAAACTTGCAAGTGAAAGATCCCTGGTTCAATCCCAGGAAGGTCAGCTGGTGTGAGTGTTTTTTATTTCTTTAAAAAAGAAAAATGACTAAATATTTAATTACATTTAGTTATTGAATAACTCAGACTTCCTTTCTTTAGGTTGGCATGAGTGTTAAAACCAGATGGAATACCCAAAACGCTTCGCAGCATCGAGTTAGGTTTAATAATTTTAGCACTGAATGTGGATAATCTAGCCAGCTTTACACGGCGCAGCTGTAGCAGTGTTTTGTTTTTTTGTGTGTAATTTATTTTTCTCAAAATGAAAGATGCGGAATCCATCCATTCTGACTGTAAGCATGCTGCAATAGACGTAACTTACTCGAAAATGATTCAGTGCAACACCGCCTGACATGTGAAGTTTAGCTTCCATAGAACTGACATCTGTTTCAAAACACTCAACATCCAGTCTCAGTCTACTTACAGAGAAGATGATTCACCGCCAGTGGTCACTGGACAGCTCATGTTATTTACCAGCATTTTACTGCTACTCATTGTTGACTTCCTCTTTGTTTTTTTCCCCCCTCTGAAGATGCTTTCAAGGCCCCTCAGAGGTCTGTAGACAAACCTTTCAGATTGTGCGTCTCCGATGTCTTTAAAGGTAACGTTAAATATGGACATGGGCTCTGGATGTCTATTTTCTTAATGTCTGTTTTCATTTCTCCAATTTGTCTTTGATTGCTGAGATTTTGCTGACGTTGCATTTTCTCTTCCCAGATCAGGGTTCAGGCTTCTGTGTTACAGGAAAGATCGAGGCTGGTTATATTCAAACTGGAGACAAAATACTGGCAATGCCTCCCAATGAAACCTGCACTGTCAAAGGTATGCACTCATGTGCTTTTTTTCTGCAAGGCTTTTTCCTCCCCTCCCCTTCTTTGATAAATGAAATGTCATCGGGGTGGGCTGAAAAAAAAAAAATCCTTATACGGCTCAGTTTTTAGTATCTGTATTAAAAACTATCAAATGAGAGCTCAGTTATTTTTATCTCAAAGACTGTTAGTCATGGTTTGACATTAATACAACAAAGCATTATTCAACACCCACTGCACAGGTGGAAAGTTTATTTTTGGCAGCCATACAGTGAATTTCTGTAAACCTGAAGGGAAACGGATTGATAGCATCTCACAAAAACAATAGTTTTGATATTAATAAGAAGTAGAAAAACATGTGTACATTATGCAAAATCACAAAGAAAAACAAATGTAAGCCTGACACCTGCTTACATGTGGGCCTTTTTTTGTGCGCATCTGCTGGTATGGATGACTGGTAAACACTGCCACCTTGTGGCAAGTGGGGGACCAACACTGTCTCGCTCTTTGCACTGCAGGAATTACCCTACACGATGAGGCTCTGGACTGGGCTGCAGCAGGAGACCACGTCAGCCTGACACTCACTGGCATGGACATCATTAAGATCAAGTAAAGAATTAATTGCTAAGTATTTCATGTTGTGTTAAACCTTTATGTGCTAATATAAAACTGAATGATTGAGTATTTTTGAATATTTCTTAAGAACGGTAATTTATAATTTATGTTTTGCAGTACATGTAAGTATTGAGGTCTGGTTTACAGTGTTTTGATTAAATACAGACTTTATTTATTTTGCTTGTAGGGTGTTTTTTTGTTGTTTTTTTATATAGAGTGTACTTTATTTTTCAAACATATTTTTCTGACTGCTTCCTTCCAGTATGGGCTGTGTGTTCTGTGATCCCAAAGAACCTATTCGAGTTTGCACTCGATTCAGAGCCCGAGTCCTCATTTTCAATATCGAGATCCCCATCACACAAGGCTTTCCAGTAAGTGCCAACAAAGCTCTGCTTTTACACACAGACACACCTAAACAATTCTGCCAAGATTTTAGTGATGACGGTTGCATAATTATGTTATGTGAAATGGCTCTTTGCACAGTTGTATGCGCTTTAACTGTAGAAATGTGTGCATGCTTGGTGTAGGTACTGTTGCACTACCAGACAGTCAGCGAACCGGCCACCATAAGGAAGTTAATTAGTGTTTTACACAAAAGCAGCGGCGAGGTCCTGAAGAAGAAACCAAAGTAAGTTTGGAAAAGGATTTATCATCATTTTCTATCCAAATATGCACGTCAGCATTTTTGTTTCTGTTTAATGTGTTGTTAGGGGATTGTTTTTATTATTTTCTTCGTTTATGGTAGTGCTGAAGCTTTTCTCTGAACTTGGAAACAGTGAATAGCCTTCAAAATAAAATGTTCAAGGTACTGTCTTCCAGCGCCTTAATGTCAATGCGTGGGAAGATGTGGTTAGTTAAGTAGGACATTTCTTTTTCCTAAACAAAACTTTGCAAGAACAGTAGTTTGGATATTTACTGTAGATGCACATACACTGATTTAAGAAAAAAACCCATCGTGACAACATAAGACAAAGCATCAGTTTGAGCTGCTTTGGCGTAGATGAAAGTGAAAACGGTTCAACTGGAGCGGAAACGACAAAACGGCCCCCAAAAGGGAGTTTTGCAGGTGGTGGCCATAGATCATTGCTCTTTCCTGACCCCTCCTGACTGATTGATTGATTGATTGATTGATTGATTTATTTATTTATTTATTTAGTTGTGCTTCTTGCTAGCTCCCCCAGATTGGCACAGTCTCAGTAGTGTGGAGGAGATGCTAGGCGACGGGCAGTTTTACAAAGAAGGCTGGACAGGGCCGTAGAAAGGCGTTAACCCAGCAGAAAGCCTGGTGTGTGCTCCTTTATGTAAGAAGGAACAGGAGGAGGAGTGCTGCCGGAGTGATCATGTGATCATTGATCATGAAACTGACCTCGTGGGCCAATGTTAGTCATTATTAGTCAGTAGTGCTACTTTCAGTCATTATGCAAATGTGCTGTTTATGATGTTGGGAAACCTGAAGTCAGCCGAGACTGAAGAGGTCAGTCAGATGAGTGACAAAACATTTCTCCTCTGAAAACGCCACCTTAAGGTGGCATCATATTATAAACCCCTTTCGTCATTATGAGTCATTATTACAAATGAAGTGATGCCATAAAATCAAGTTCTTGTTAGAATATTCAAATTCATGTCATGCTGCTTCTTGTGTGTCTCTTCTGTTGAGGTGTTTGAGTAAGAGTATGAATGCCATCGTGGAGATCCAGACCCAGAGGCCCGTGTCATTAGAGCTGTACAAAGACTATAAGGAGCTGGGCCGCTTCATGCTGCGATATGTTGGCTCCACCATCGCCGCGGGGGTTGTCACTGAGGTAACGACACAGATCCTGTGGCAAAATAGTCTCCCTTCCCCCATTTAATAAAGTACTCTTACTCCATTTAATTTTTCTTTCCTGCAGATCAAAGAATGAAGACCGTTTCCGTCGACACAGAGCCAGCTAGCCGGACCTTGCTCTGGAGACTGCATGCAGCCAGAGACAAAGTGCAATTCAAAGAGATCAGAGAAACGCCGCTCATGGAGTCGGAGCGTCTTATTCATCCATCCATTTATCCAATCAGTGTAGCAGCTGCTCCACCTGTCTGCCCTGAACATCACTAACTGCACAGATACCAAGTGTGTGGCAAAACGCCACAAAACAAACTCCCAATGCGTCCGCCAGCTCTCACATCTCAACTCAGTGTTGCTGAGCATCCTCCTCAGTCATACAGGCGCACTACCTAGTTCCTGCTCACTCCACCTTTATCTATCAGTAAAGCCTGTTGCTCTTAAAGTGGTTTAATCAAATGGACTCAATGTTTTCTTTAGACTCTGAAAGATAATCCTACTATGCTGAGCATCTCACAGTGATGAATTTAACTGTGTTCTCTTTGAAGGAGCTATTATTAATCGGATAACACTGGCTTTTATTTAAGGAGTAAAAGAACAAGTCCATTTTTTCCCCTCTCTGCTTCTGTGCATGAGGGGTCAGCATCGGGTTTACTTCCCCGTTTTCCTTGATGAGGCTTTTCTAATCAAAGCTAAAATTTAAAAGCATGAAAGAACTAATATTATGTTATGTGGGACTCTAAAGGGCAAAATAGTATCTTCTTTTTTTTTTTTTTTTTTTAATTAGAGC
>VUQG01011259.1:40718-52323 GCA_015106755.1 Etia nguti | reverse complement strand
ATTTCTCTCTCCTGCAGCTGTTAGCGTGTCGAGGAGACTGTGCCTTCACCAGGGAAGTCTCAAATGTCCCAGGAATGGGTGGACCAGAAACCAGCTTTCCAGTGTCATTATTTATTTATTTACTTTTAGGATTTTTTTTGTTCGTTGTCCTAATTTTTCTGTAATTTTGGAGCATTATTTTAGGGTCCCCCCATGACACTTTTTTTTTTCATTTTCTTAGACATGGCACAGTTGAAAGTAAAAGAAGACCACTCTAATTTGTCATGTGTTGTCATATTTTGATATATTTGGATGACAAGTACTTTTTGTTGGTCATATTATATCGGGTAAAAATCACCCGGCATTAGTGAATGTGTTACTATTTATGGCGATAGTGTTCTAGGGTTAAGAAAGTTTAGCCTATATGAACCCTGGAAAGAAAGGCAGCAAAATGCAGGACAATCTGATGCATTTGAATTCATCCATCCATCCATTTTCTTTCACTTATCCAAATCAGTTTTCATGGTGGGTGGAGTTGGAGTCTATCTCGGTTGCCATTGGGCAAGACCCTGAACAGGTCACCAGTCTGTTGAAGGGCTAACTCGGAGAGACAGACAACCATTCACACTCACAATCGCACCTATGGACAATTTAAAATCACCATTTAACCTAACTCCACTAACTACATGTCTCTGGACTGTGTGAGGAGACAGCCTATGCTGACCCGTGTCATCATGCAAACTCCCCACAGAAAGGCCCCGGCCTGGGTCACACTTTAGTATTAAGTTAATTTATGTTTAAAAACTGCTTTAGTTCTTAGTTCTGTCAGCTGCAGCCTTTGAGAATGAGTGAAAAATACATTTAAAAACAGATGTCAATCCTAGGCTTAGTCTGCCTGCAGGCATCCTGTCTTCCAATTATATATAAATGCATATAAAACAATGAAATTAAAGACATTATATGTTATTCAAAAACTTTAGACCTTCTGTGACAACCCCACCTCTTGGCTGCTGGGCTAACAGGTTGTCTTTGACTCGTGTTGCACATGCCCACTGGGTGTGGCCCGGTCATCAGAGATTGGAAACACCCAAGCTCAGCGTTCCCCAGTATAAAAACACACTGTGCTCACTCCCTCTGAGAGAAGATTAACTCTGCATTTCACTTGCCACATGAGCACAAATGCAAACATACCAGGATGATTTCTTATGATATATCTCATAATTTTTACTTACTCTGGTAATTCTGCATGTTTTTGTTTATTTCAAAGAAAAGGTTTGTTTTGTGTTTTTGTTTTTTTTCCGCTTCATCAATTGTGCCATCTTCCATTATTTGTCACTGTTTTTGAGTCAGTTGTGACATCTCCGACTATCCGCTCCCAGAGGTCTAAGGGATCTTCCAGGGCCGGTGACGCTATTTTCCAGAGAACTGATTGGAGAGTCTGTGGTGATTTCATACCTGCTGATCTCTAATCTGGAACCTTCGCAGCATAAGTTACCATGGCAATATACCCTGGAAAATGAGCCACCTTCATAGTACAGAAAACCCAGCGTTAACACTTACCTGGATACGACAGAAATCCTGCTTCATCCTACAGGTTTCTGATAGAAAAAGGAGATTTAGATCTAAGTTTGATCTAAACAGTTTTCTCTTCTCTGTTCAGCTCCTTCAGGGATGGGGAACAAAGACATAAGGCATGTTGTGACTGCCATATTCACAACCACACAATTGAAATAACAATTTGGTGTCATTCAAATGACACATACAGATTTAAGGTTTCACACCTTCTAACATCATCACTGTGTATAAGTGAATATGCAGTCACTGGAGTTACAGAGTAACAAACTGTTTTTTTGAGTTCAGTTAACTTGGTTCATTTGTTTGAACGCACTCTGACCTGTCTGCTGCAGCCACTGTTGGTTTGATAAATGAGGAGACTGAGGGTGGAGATGGCTGAAATACAGAGGCCAAACAAGTGAACCATCTGCTGTGATGGCATGACATGTTTGTAATGAGTTATTTAATTATTGTGCTGGTGTTCCCCCCCCCCCTTTTCATTTGTACATTTGTGTAGCTTTGCTCTGCTTGATACTGGTTGATCTTTGCTCTGATTTTATTAGAGCTGTTGAGTTAAGCAGTATTTTTGAGTCAGATTCTGTGTATTTGACCTCTTTTTTTAGTGCGCTTTATTTTTTGTGTTCTTAAGACACACTCTTTTTTTTTAACAGTACACCTGTACCTGTGTGTCCTTTGAAAATAAATAACTGTAAAATATAATAACAAAATAACTGTATTTGATTAGATTAACAGTGACTACTAATACTGTCACCTTGAACCAGGGAGTGTTCTCAGCGGCTAAAGAGGGGGGGAACAATACTGAATGGTGTTTGGCACCTGTAGTTAAAGAGTAACTAAATCTGACTAAATAATATCGAGCAAGTAATTATTTTCATGTGCTGCAGTCTGGTTGTGATTATAACTGATGCCACAGAGACTGCTAAGTCACCACGTGGTCCTGCCTGCACGTATCATTTTTCTTTCTTGTCCATGTGATTGGTTTGTGGTTCAGATGTCTATGAAGTCCCATTTATGACACTTTAGCATTTAGCTAGCTCTACAGAAGAAGACTGAGCATGAATAGAGTGACTTTTTAAAGTGGCAGGTAATTGCAAACTCAACACATGACATCTTAGACTGTTGTTATTTACTGAACATCTGAAGCCAAAATGCACAAGCAGAGTGTGTTACAGTGTTAGTCTCTCGCATTGTTGTTTGAGGAATTTTGACTCTTCTCTTTACATTGTTGCCGCAGCTCATGGAGGTTTGCGGGCATTTGTTTATGCACAGCTCTCTTAAGCTCCCACCACATGTTCATCATGTTGAGGTGGGAAGTTTAATTGGGCCACTGAAGTACCTTGATTCTTTTCTCTGTGGGATAATTTTCCTGTTGCATGGTCCAGTTTAAGACAAGCCTTAGCTGTCAGACAGACATCCTCACATGTGACTCTAGAATATAGAGACAGGACACTTTCCCCTATGAAACCATAATATAATGCTGCACGACACAATTTTTCACACACTGCTTCTGCATTTTTGGTTAATTTTCGATGAATAATGTAATGGTGTTGTTATATTTTGTCATTCATCTAAGGTTGTATTTACCTCATTTCAAGACCTGTTAAGGACCAGGTTATTTTTTATTGTGCCATGAGACATGAAACCCGAGACCTAACAAAGTGTATTTTCTTATAGCTGTTAAATTATTATAGCTATAACATCAATATGAACTGAGTTATATTTCTTGGTTAGAGCTACTTCTAGAAGTCTTTCACCTGAGTTTATTAATTTGCTGTGAAAGCTAATCAAAAACAGAAAACAGCTGTGTGTGATCGTTGGCTTTAATTAAATTAAATCATATCTAGATACCTTTTAATACCCATTGACAGCGTAATGTATTTCTGGAAACTCTCACTATGGGAGATTTTTACTCTCTCTCTCTTTAAGCTAACACACTATGTCGGTGTAAAGTTTTCAAACACCCATTTTGACCATGTTGTGCATATCACTCACTAGCGTGAGTTTTTGCGTGTATTTGTACTGCACGTGTGTAGTGTAAATCTGATCCTGACGTTAAGTGTTTGATTATCAGTACTGTGTCTGCTTTCAAGTTGTATCCTTATCAAGGTGTTTACTTATCATTCCCGACATTTTTATCTGACTGAAAGTAGAAAAAGTTTCTAATTGCTGTCTCTGATAATTTATGCTGTCAATTATACAATGTATGAGATGTATTGTTGATTTGGTTATCTGCATCGGCAAATAATAGTCTATTTAGTCTCTGCATGTCAATTAAAAACTAAAACAATCTCTAGACAGTAAAGAAATAATCAAATGTGTCAAACAGATGGATCCACATTGTAGGATGTACAAAGAAACAGCTATCACACAACATCATTTAAATGTAAATGAGAAGGGGTACCTGAATCTGCAGGCTTTCAGAAGCTCCTCTGCCTATTAATACCAACTTGTTGCCGCTTTATCACATAAAAGAAAAAAATGCAAAGATCCACCAGTATCTTGAAAATTTTGCATTTTGATGAGGATAAACAACATACTCTGAATAAATATTGTAATACCCATTTATAAGTGCAAATGTGCTGCATTTTTGGGGTTTCTACCATTTAAATTCGACATAAGCTGATGCTAATTCCAGGATCTTTTTCTCTGTCACAATTCAGTCTGGCTTAACAACAGGGGAAATATTGCCTGGAATGACTTATGCAACTAAGGATGTTCTTTGTCTTCCTTTTATTCACCCTCTCCTTCTACCTCTCCCTGTGATGTAGCCATTGATTCATCTCAGACACAAGAGCGACCTTTGACCCCTTGTTCTGATTCATAATTGAACAATTTTGCATTTTATGTTTGTGCCTGTGAGTAGCCAGTACTGCAAACTAGTAATTAGAATTTTACATTTTGCACTGACCCACTTTCCAGGTGAGATTTTCAATCACGATTTAGCCAAGATTTCTTTCGTTTATTTGTATTCTTATTTTTTGTTTTTTTGCAACTCTGTTAATTGCACCCATTTAGTAATAAAACAGAGATCATGCCTTCCATATGTGATTAGAATTAATATACCTCATTTTTTAAATATGCACCAACATTATGACTGAATCTGTGCCAGTTTCTGATCATTTTCATTTCTCTCTTTCTCTAAAATGAAAATGCAGCATTGTTACATCGTGTTTTGTTCACTGTAGAGAAAAGGACTGACACATATGGCCAGAACCAGAAAAAATGTTCGTCTCTTCTGAAATCTTACCTACTCTTCATCCAGTTTAAGTTAAGATTAAAGATTGGAAAATCTGCACATCATATGGTTAAAGGGGTGTTTTGATGCTCATCCTGGAGGGCTATTGATTAGTGGGTTTGTTCCTTAACAATCCGGTGACCCTTCATGTTCTATGGATGTGTGTATCATCATCCTGGAAGATGGCACATCCATTAAGATTTTCAGTCTCAGGATAAAGATAATCGCTCGTAGCAACCTTGTGTTGATTTGCAGTAAACCTTCCTCTTAGAAAAGGTTTGGAATGATAATGTAATAAAGCATAAAAGCCCATAGTCCGGTGACATACTAAAGCATGGTAAGTTGGTGAATATAATTAAGACACAGTAGCTGTCAGCTCAAGCTGGTGGATAAAAGCCTAGGCCCAAAGCTACGTGCCAATCCCTGTGCAAACAGTGTAAGATGAGGGGAGAGAAGTTCAGTGTATGAACCAAGTGTGAGTGGCTGAGGAGTGAATAGTGAGCACGGTAGGCAGAGGGTCAGGGAAGGCTGAAAATTGTTCTTTTCTGTGGACTGCTTCCTGGAAGCAAAGTTGACATCCTCAGGGGAACTAACTCAAAAGCAGGGAACACGACACCAGTAAGATTCTGCCAGCTAACTTTTGCTATAATCACATAGGGTGGAGAGGGTTTTGACAGGAACTTCTCTTATTTTGGAGCAGCCTTACTGTGAACTGCATGTGGTTTCTTTTTTGGAGACTGACAAGGCCAAACCAGCAAGTGAAAGGGAATGAAATAGAGACCTAAAGAAAGAGCAATAAAACATTCTAAGGGTGTCCTAAGTGACCCCAAAGGAGCTGAGCTTCCTTAGGAAACACTACCACTGCTGGTATTTCCCGTCTGTCTCAACTGTGTTTTCTCTGCAAGGTTTTAATAAGTAATCCAAGACCGTACCCACGTGCTTATACTCCTGAGCAATCTCCACAGTCTTACCATTTATAAAGGTGAGGGCTGCTTTAACTATATGCCTTTGCTTGTTGGAGAACATTTAGTATAATCACAGTAATGTTTTGGTATGCAAGAAGCCTAAATGAATCATCCAGCTGTCCATCCATCCATCCAAAAATCAGCTGAACTGCAAATTTTAATTCTCTAAACAGATATTAAATGCAATTTTATCTGCAAAGTTACTTTAAATTACTAAGATATTAGAACATATCTAAGTTTTTTTGACTGCAGCTGAGAGTGGAGGCTGTCATAGGCCTAGAGGTGGTGTACACTGTGGAAAGGCCACCGGTGTATCACTGAATGAACAAATAATTTAATCAAAAATGATTTCATTTTAGAGACATTAAAGAAAGTAATGATTCAGCGAGTATTTGTCGTCAGTTACAACCAAGAACCAATCTGTCAACCGCTGTTTGCCACCATAACAAGGGTGTGTCCCATCTCAACCTGCTCCATCCACTGTGGGAGAAGAAGAAGAAGCCAGCCTGTAATTAAAACCAGTAAGCAAACAGACAAATTCGGCAACCTTGTGATCACAGTTCTTGTTGGTGGCGGTCTTATTATCTTAAAGAAGTTTAATTACCTCCACCAAGGAGTTCATGTTTTTGGTATGTGTGTGTGTGCACGCATGCATGCGTGTCATAATTCTGTCTGTAAACATGATAGTTCGAAACGTTTTTAATGAATTCTCATAAAACTTTGTAGGGGTGTAGAGTGGGGTCGTGTAAACACCCCATTAAAATCTGACCTTCAAGGTCAACTTAATGATATACTGGTTGAGAATTGAGAAAATGCCTTATAACTTAGAAACTATGGTTCTTACAAGTTAGGTGTGCACTGTTAACATATAGAAAGTAACATATAATGATTTGAAAAATATGTCCCATTTGACCTCTGACCTCTGCTTCAAGGTCCATAGATTGATCTGAAGGTCAAAGCGATAATAATGCCATATAGAGCAATTTAAACCTACATACCTACATACATACAGGGAATGATGACAGGGAATGATAGAGAGGGAGATATGTATATGGAAAAATTATTTTAAAAGATTTTTACTCAACATTATGTCAAGTACATTAAAATGGGTTTCAGCAGGGCAGATAACAAAAGCCTGCATTGTGTGCTTGTTTTTACTGCTTTACAAACTTCTTAAAGTACATTTAAAGAGAAAAAAGAAAACAAATTGGATATAGACAGAATGCAATACTATTCCCTTAAAAGTAAGTACTGTCCAGAGAGTGGGCTGCCTTGGGAGGTTTGTGCTCTCTGAGTTAACTTTCTGCTATCGCCTTCTTTATCAGTACCTCAAAATTCACATCTTCCTTTTCATTTCTAAACTTAAAGGTTTACTTGTTAATTCTGACCCAACTTCCAGATATGTCTGTGATGAAACCTTTGCAAATAAATCCCCTTAAGATCACTGAATCCCCTACCTGAATCCTTTTAAGTTTTCAAAGTGGATATATTCTGCTAAATAGCTTCCACATCTGGCAGCTGTTCTTAACAACAAAAAGCCTTGATGAACCCACTTGATTCTGCCCACTCCAAATGGCAGACAGTACAGAACCAGCTGGAAACATATTGAGGATTTTAGCAGCTAAAGAGCCAGATATATTTTTTCTAGTAATTGATGAGGAATAAAACTAAACAGGGAGTAATTATTGGAAAGGAATGACTAAAAACGATCTCTGTGTAAATAGGAAAGCGAGTCGTGACATGCACACAATAACAACTTAATGATATTTGTCAGTTTCAATGCTACTAATGCAGAATATCTTATCATATCATATCAAGACATTGCAAGGGTCTAGCTTTTTTTTTTTTCTTTTTCTCCACTAATCCCAGTCTTAGTAGGGTGGAAAATCATGCAAAACAGAGAAGCTCGATGAACTATTAAAATAGCACAGAAAAAAATACAATCATGATTGTGCCTCAGTAAACCAACAGCATACTAAAAAGCTCAGGCATGCAGATACTGCATAAATGAATAAAATAAACAGATAACGCTGAAACATTATTTCACCCTTTAAAAACTGTATTTAATTATCTCATTTACACCAAAAACAGACAGCACTTCTTTCACACTCATGGTTCTTCACGTTACACTGCCACAGGCTACAATCCATATTTTTTATTTTTTATTTTTTATTTTTTTACCTCCACCACTCTGTCTGAAACTATTAGATGCCATGCTGCTCCTGGCCAGGGTTGAAATGAGGGAGCGCACTCAGTGTTTCCTGACACTCTTTGCAACACCTCAACTTGACTCTGACATCCATGAAATTCATCTCTGTGCCCTGGACATCAATTGTATGTCACTCTCATATTAAAAACTGTCTGTCTTCCTGCACTTCCCTCCATCCCTGGTTGATCCTGGTCCATTAGCGCTGAGCGGTCATCCCCTCGGTGTATCTCAGCACCTGTTTCAAATGCCACTTCTCATTGAATAAAGCTCAAAGAAGAAGTTTAAATGAGATTTGTCAGGGTCCCTAGAGAGAGACTCCTTGAATGTAAGGCTAATGTTATTGTGCACCATTTTCTATTACTTTTGCTTCCTAAGTTAACAATGACTAACAACAGAGTCTGTGATTATTTTCATTTCTTTATATTTCTGCTGTCCTCATTTAGATGCTAATAAATAACTAAACACTAGGGCAAGATATTCAAAATCATTATTATTCACTGATTATTCCTCCCACTGTCCAAAGACAAGCATGAGGTTAACTGCTAATTCTAAATTGGCCATAGGTGTCTTTGTTAGCCCTGTGATAGACCAAGGTGTATGCCATCTTTCGTCATATGACGACAAAAATATTCTACTGGATTCTTTCTCTCTACTACAGTATTTCTCTATTTCCTTGACATCAATATATTGTACTTTTTTTACAGCCTTTTTGAAAGTCATGGTTGAACAGTGTTTGTTAAAGAAAAACTAAAGTTTTAAAAGCCTTGATCGTCGTCATTCGTGGTGCACAATTGTTAGGTTAGGACCCAAATGTAGGACTCCAAACTGCAAGATGCTCGATGCTGAAACTCATAAGGTAACTCTAAGAATGCAAGCACACTAGGAATACAAATACTCTAGGAATGCTAGGAACTTGGAATTTACTACACAAAGGGGAAAAGCAGGACACTATGGAAGACAGACAGCATGAGAGTATGGAAATCATGAGGGAAATCACAACAAAGGACAATGGGAGACAGAGATACTTTGTACACAAAAGATGACAAGGAAACAGGGAACAGGTGGGGAACACGCCGGACATGACAGACATGGGACAAGGACAAAGTAAAACAGGACGCAACTAATACATGGGCCAGAAGTTAGACATACAAACCTGACAGAATTAAACGGGGAACCCAGACAACCACGAAGAGACAGGACACAGAGACTACCCAGACATGTGGACACGACTAAGTGGACAGAGGGGTAAACAACAAGGAGACGAGAATAACTTTACAAAAGGAAGAAAGGAAAGAGATAAAGGAAACAGGAAGGAAAATAAGCAGGGGGGAAAAAAAACTTACAATAACTAAATTAAAATTCCAAAAACTCAGGAAGCTGGGAAAATAGACCCAGGACCATGACACAAAAATCAGATGGGTCAATGTAATCATTTCTTCTTTCCTGTAAAATACCTTAAGTTACTCATTGCTGAACCGTAGAACGTCATAAAGTGCCAAATAAAACATTAAATAAAACAGTACCTCCTATCAAAATGTATTAAAGTAGACAACAACATCTTTGTTATTTTCCCCAAAACAAGATCTCACAAAATGACAAAAGGTGTCATTGGGGGGACCCAATAAAAACGACCTTAAAAATAGTGAAAAATTACAGAATTGCCTTTTGAAGTTGAAAAATGTTTTATATAACAGGTGAAGATTATTCCAACATTCAAGCATGAACTCTGTGCTCTCCCTTATTTGGGCAGTCCTTACAGGGTCAGCAACTGAACAGCTCTTTACCAGCTAAAGAGTCCATTAGAGCAGCAGTGTGATTGTTCACAGATAGACTTCAGAGAAATCTGTGGACGTCGGGTAAATCAGCAGGTTATTATTCTAAGAATGACTTTCCTTGGAGAGCAAAGTAAAATCCCCAGTGGGATCTGGTAGGAGCTCGAAAAGAAAAAAAAAACACTCTCCATTTGTAGCCACAGCTTCACTTCACGCATTTAAAATTCATTTAAGATCCCTTTGTAAGGCATACAAAGACTGTCTTCAAGAGAGAACTTTTTTTTTCAGAGTTTTAATTGGAAAAATCCACTTTGTCCGCAGCGTACTGATAAAGTTGTGTCCCTCACTGTGAAATGTTTGTCTTTGAGCTAATTTGTTTCACTCTGAATCCCTAATTTATGATATGCCCCGCACTTCCACCTCCTCTCATCTGTCAAAGGTTCTTTCAGACATTGCTCTTTCACCAGTCCACATCTTTTAATATTAAAGTGTTAATCCCCAGAAGCCTTGGTGACAGACATGACTCTGGTATTTATTGCATGTGTTCCTTGAATTCATGCCTTGGAAATTCAAAGATGCATGCACATATACAAACCCTGACAAATGCATGCAGACACACAAAACATAGAGGACCAGTGACTCTAATTCTCTCTTGTCCTTTCTTGTAATTAGTTTCCCTCCTACATACCGACCGCGTTTCCCTTTTTGTGTGAGAGTACTCGATAATTGTGTTCTTCGGTTTGTGGGGTGAGACTAATGCAGGCCATAATAGATAGGTGTATTTGTGTCTAGTAACTACAGCAACCGATGAAAGAAAAGGGTCGTGAAAGTATACATTAAAACCATATTTGAGCAAACTTAGAAGAGCCCATTCATTTTTGATGTTGCCAGTGGGGGGATTGGTTTGATGGCACTTTAAATCAGTAGTAGAATACAGCTAATATAAAAATTATAAAGTAGAAAAGGAAGATTATTCTACATAGTTCAGGTAATAAATCTTATGTGAAGGAAACTATAAAAGAAATCTATCAAAAACTTAATTTATTCCGTGTCTTTGGAGAAAAGTGAAACCATGAAAAATATCTAACACTAAAATATAAGTTAATAAAATATAAGTTAAAGATTTTTTTATTTCAATAGATTTCAAATGTACAAGTCTGTCTGTCATCATGATCACGTCATGGTTTTGAAGCGTGGCAAGGGTTAAAAGCTACTTTTTATATATGTATTTTAAATTAAATTAAAAATATTTCTGCAAGTTTGTGTGCAAGTGACACTGTTGTCGCCTTTCCACATACCATAAAATGTAAGCAACGCTTGATTCGTGGTCTCTAGGATTTTCTCCTTTGACATGATTTATTGGTCAGTGGTAAAGCAATCACAGCAGCAGAGAAATCACATTCAGTAACAATCGAATCAAAGGCGACATCCACACCAGTGATGAAAGATTTTACATAGCCTGATTGATCCTTTAATATATCAGTTTTGTTAGGTTTCTGAGCGACTGAGGAAAAAGCAACTGGTTTTACTCATAGTCAGTGTTATTTCTCCTTACAGCAATTCCATCTGGGATTTGGCTTGTCACACAATGTGTACTCTCGTTTTGGCTTTTTCTTTTTTTAATTTTGCTCGACAGCTTACAAATTCCTTCCTTCAAATACATTTTCCCATGTGTTTTGTGTCAAAACTGATAACTCACAATTTTTTTTATCAACAAATACCCGGCTCTGCTCTACCTGACTAAATCTCTACAAACTGAATGCTAAACTACCTTGCCTGGAAATCATCTGCAAAAAAGATGAATATGTAATTCCAGTTTTACATACAATTTTAATCTTTTTTGTAGCCTCGCTTAAGGTTAGTGCTATTT
>VUQG01011259.1:3105-25739 GCA_015106755.1 Etia nguti | reverse complement strand
TCTTAAATGAAACTCCATCGATATAACTGTCTGCTATTGATCGTTCACAGTCCGTGTTAGCTGAGTTTATAATTTCCAACCCTAATTTCTATCACCATGTTTACAGTGAACATATTTTTGGCCAAAAATATTGTTTACTGATTTGATGTTTGTATTGAAGGGAAGAATAAGAATAAGCCAGTCCAGTGCACGATAGGCAGGGACCGAGCAGTTCCTTTGTGTTAAAATGGTATCTAGTATCTGATGTGAAGGAATTGTTTAGGGTCTGTTATGTTTGGCCTCACGCAATAGACTTACGTAAAAAAAAAAACCAAAAAAAAAAAACCATAATGTTTTATCTGTATCCTGGATACAAAAGAATGAAATCAGTTTGACAAGGTGCTTAGTTTGTGAGAGACTGTGTGTGACTGTGTTTCTCTGTTTTCTAGGTCCAAATGGGTACGCCATTTAAACCCTCTCCAAGTTTTTAATGAATTTACTGACAACGAACGAGCTGAATAAGTGGGGGTTTTCTCGCCGAAATGGCTTAAAACGATTTGTGCTGCAGAAAAATAAAAGCATATCCATAAATTATACAAGTGACAAACACCCATGCAGGCTAGAGGCTGGAGCGCGGCAGCTAAGAGAGGATGCAACAAACATAACAGACTTTCCAGAAGTAAACAAGCTAAGAAATTCAGACTGTGAGTCATGGTTTGAACTTGGAAACAGGCTGTCACAATGACTGGCCTTGCGCCCGATGAGCCTTGATTTGCAGATGACATCTGTTCTTCTACCTGTTTTAATATTGTGAAAAATGCTCAGTGAAAAAGAAAACCCATCTCACCGCTGCGCGTGCATGCACACGCCTGCAACATGCATGTATAATATAACAAGAGACGTATGGATCCAGCCTTTTAGTGACATTTTCAATCCACCGTTTAATGTGCAGACCTTTTGTTTAACAGGAAGTAAACTGCGTGACCCTGACTGGGAATGGGGTTGCTATAATCAAAGCTGTCTAATATATTTTGTGTCACTAGGGTAAATGGGTAAGTCATCTGAGCCTCTCATGGCTTACCATGAGCCAAAATGAGTCACTCTGCCTTCGTATAGTGATTATCATTGAGAACCTCACAGACGAATTATGACAAATAACAAAATATTGTAACTGCTGAGACAGCCGGTGAATAAAAACCACTTTAACTAAAAAAGCAAACTGCTAGTCATCATTTAAACTTTTTTTTTCCTTCTGTCACATCGAATCCATCAGCGATGTGTAAAAGTCCAAGTGAGGAATGAATTGAAAATGCACTGATGTTGTTGTTTTTTTTGTTTGGTTTTTTTTGTTTTTCAGAGCTCAGCAACAAATGTTTATGCACCAGACTTAGGTTTCAATCTTGTTTGGTGTCTTGGCAGTGCTCTCTCATTAGCATAGGTCTGAAGCGGCCTTCTGCTCGCACATTTGATCCCATTTCAACAGAGGGGCCTTGCGCCCGGGTTGCCTCAATAGCTTTTATTCCTCTCTATGGGGGGGGGGGTTGGTAGGAAACAGCATTAAAAACGGTAGCAGACCTGCACTTGCATCCCACCAGCAGCTAAAGTAGAACTGACCTTCTCAAATACCAGGGTAATTATGCTTCGTGATATTTATATTCTGACCTGCTGTCATTTAAAGAGGTAAAGCGCAAAGGTGAACTCCAGCGGTCGTATTATTTTATGTCTCTGCCAATAGCCGTTTCCTGACCTTGTTCTGTGCAACTTGAAATTAGCACATATCATTTCCTGGATTGGTCCTTTGATTGCATGAAAGTTTCTACATCGAAGAGGATCCACCTGGATAAAAGGATGTGACATATAAAAGTAATGGCCCTTTTGACCACATTAAGCCAGCAGACAGAGATAAGGCTGTGACTATTATTATTTATATGGAGGCAGAGGTATGGAGGGAGGTTCCCCTGCTAACACAGATTCCAATATTTTATTTTATTTCTTTTGTTTGGACAATATTTATTTACTGAACTATTGCTGCTTTTGTGTCATATCAGAGTTTACATAATTAGCAGTTTACCACTTGTAAACAGTGTTTACATCAGTAATCGAGTGGTAGTTATGGCTGTGAAAAGAAATATTTTGCAAATCTCTCTAACATAACCAACTATAGACACGGACTGGTGTCTAAGATCAGGCAAAGTCAGCTGTTAAATGTAATTCTATTAAATTAAGAAAGTTCAGGTACTGCTAGTATTTTAAACTTCTCCTTTCCCTTTAAGGGGTCGCCACAGGGAATCCTCTGCCTCCAGCTCACCCTATCCCAGGCGTCCTTTTTTCTTTTTCAAGATTTCTAATCTTGTCCATTCTGGTCATGCCAAGTGAAAAACTTCATGGCTTCAGCTCTGCCTCCTGTCATTTTGTCAGTGCCACTGTCTCCAAACCATACATCATACCAGGTCTCACTATCGTTTTGCCAACCAGCCTTGCATGTTCACCTTTTCTCCTTTACACCTGTCTTCCTCTCATCCACGTATATGCTACTTCTTTATAGTGGTAAGTAAGAAATATAGCAAAAGTTTATGCCTTTTGGTTTTCATGCTGCTTACTGAATAACAAAGTACTGAATGGGAAGCAGTGGCACAAGAAAGTGGCAGCTGACATCTTAAGTCTCCTGATGGCAAACTGGAATCTTCACAAATCTTGGATTCTGTGGCAATTATGACAAATTCCACATTCATCAAAAAATGCACCATAAAAACACTTTACCCACAAAACTGTAAAATGGCAAATTCACTTTGGCTTTTTCTTTTACTCTTCTTTAAAAAAAAAAAAAAATGTTACTTTTTTGTCTTTGTATATCTCATTGTTTAGGAAAAACATAAACGATGGAAAAACCAATAATACTGGTAAATGCAAAACTGTAGAATGGGGGTGTCAAACATAAGGCCGGGGGCGGGGGGGGCAGAATAGGCCCAGCTTAGACACCAATCAGGATTACTGGATGGCTTTGGCTAATATGAACTGTATTTTCACACATTTTATACCTTTTCCAATTGGGAAAGATCTCAACCGTGGCCATTAATACTACACCAAAGTAATTAACATATAGATAAACAATAAAATAATAGAAAATTTGGAGAGCCAAAGCGTGAATGGACACGATGGACCAGCATGTCTATTACACGTTGTGCCATGATATGAGTAATGCTAATAGATTTTTGTCATTGTCTACAGTCGCATTTTTTTATCACATAGAAATACTGAGCTGTATTCGATTGCATGTCTTACATTAGATTGATATCTCAGGGTTTAAATGTGTAGTGAAACTTCTTCACAGTGACGGAAAGGTGAGTTTTATTGTTTTGGCCCACCTAAGTGGGCTACATATGGCCCACAATGTAAAATAAGTTTGACATCCCTGCTGTAGAAGATTGGAGTGTAGCCTCCTTCAAACCGACTAAACAGCAGAACAGAGCCATTGTTGTTATCTAAAATTCAATAAAGGCTATAGTTTCAAAGGGTAGTTATTTTTTCTACCATAACCACTGTAGGCAGGCTAACTATTCAGCTAGTAAGCTAACATTTAGCTATCAAGATCTTCACACTTTTGACTTTGTGTGTTTGGTTTTGGCCTGACAGAAGTATTACCTACCTCGAATTCAGAGTACTGCTCTTAGTAAGGCCCCTATGGAGGAATTTAGCCAACCTCTTATTTGTTTGAGAGTGATTTCCTTGCTGATAGAGCATTTGAGAATAATAGCTATCCCCTTAATCATCATGTGGCTGATGAAACAAGTCTGAGTAAAGTGTGACGCTCTTTGAGGGCAGTGTTATAGGACTCTTTTGTAGCAAAGTGTGTTAGTCAAAGCCACTGAACAGCAGCCCAGGAAGTCATTAAACACAGAACATTAACACAGCTTTCACCACCCAGCCTTTCAATAGCTCTCCTAAGATTTTGACAACATTGTTCAGCTCTAATACTGCGCATATTTGGATAGTGAGTCAACCATAGTGTTCTTCCTTTCAAAAATGGATTGACTGGCACAGCAGTAAAGTTATGCATAGAGGTAATGTTGAAAGATAAGTACTGTTAAAAGTGCTAATGTTGTAATAATATGACAGCATGCAGTCTTGTTATTCACCAAGAAATGGAACAAGGACGTCCTCTGTTCTTCTACCAGTCTGGCAAAGAGTTTTTTTGGCTCTGCTGTTAGTGGAGTGGAGTTGAATGGGCATGCTTCTTGCTATGCAGCTACACAACTGAGCTTTAAATGGATTTCAGGTGGTGGATGGCAATTTATAACTGGAAGATAAAACCTCACACAGGCATTTTCAGGAACTCTAAATGTGGCAACTTTGGTTTGAGGATCTCTTTGAATGATTCGTGTGAAAATGCCCTCTGAGATTTGTATCTGTTCTTTTTTTTTTCCTTCAGGGACACGGCATGCTTTATACCTTTCCAACTTTCCAAAAACGTCAATAGAAATTCTTCGAACGCACAAACAAACTTACCTTGAGAAACCTATGTCACCATTATCTTCCTCTGCTGACTAAGGCAGCATCCTCCCACTGGGGGAAACAATTACACACAATGCAGGGAAGCAGCACACAGATTACATCCTTCCATTGATAAGACCATGGCTACTAGAGAATAGTAGACATGAGAGTCATTTTTGGACCCGAGGGACCAACACTGTGTGAGAAGATCCTGTGCTGCTGAAGCCAACACCTGCCCTGTAGCCACCCATGAACTCCTGATTCGGTTCCCAGTGTACCTCCCATTGATTATCAGCCCTCACTCACACAAAGCTGTGTAAGATTTAAAGCTGGCATTAGGGAAATGTGATATAACTGTGTGTCTGTGGTTTTGGGAGGAGTGTTAAAATTACATAATGGTGGTAATTATTTTTACATAATAAAAATTTTGTATCTCATATATATATGTGTGTGTGTGTGTGTGTGTGTGTGTGTGTGTGTGTGTGTGTGTGTGTTGGAGTTTGAGCGTCCTGTTGAGTGTTTTAGCTGTTCCTATGACTTTCTCGCTTCTGAACAGGCACCTCTGATGTTGTGCCGGAATTTTCTGGAGCCACTCTTCCTGTTTTGGGGTTACACCTCCTAATGCTCATGAAGCTTATGCGTCAGTTTGTAACAACCCTTATTATGTTATAGCACCACTAGGGGGGGGGGTGCCCTACTATTGTAGTAGTTGGGGGAGTCTCCTAGTGGGTGTGTGAGTATAGCAGCTGCCATTACATGCTGCTCGTGTTCTGTTCTCAGGAGAAACCTTACCGTTGTAACGGGCTAGCGCCGGCGACTACCGATCTCCGCGCATGTATGTACGGACCGAGTAGAGCCGTGGAGACCTGGCTTGTATGGTCTTATGTTGCTGACAACGAATAAAGATCTGTTGTTTGATTTAACTGACTGGCTTCGAGTTATCCGGCTAACCTCCACACCACATGCCCGCTGGACCTGCTAGCCGCTCCTTCCTCGCCAGACTGCTGTTACAAGTTCATTAAGAAAGATCTGTAATCAGCTTTGCTGGGTGTTAGTCTGTTTTTCACCACCTCTTTCCCACTCTGTCAATCTCAATACTGTCATCATTACTCTAGTCCAATCAACTTCTTGCCCGCCTTCTTCAGTCCAATCAGCCTCCACTTTGCATAGCTTAAATCAGTGCTCTACGTCATTTTCCCTTTCAGACTCTCATTCATGCAACCCACCTCCTCCTCACCTCCACCTCACAGAGACCTCAGTCAGAACTCCATCCAAGCTTCAGTCTTCACCTTCACCACCACCTGCTTCTAGACTTTGGAGTGTCCTATCCTAAATGCGATCACCGCTGGAATTTGATTATACCATGATGGGTCATCGGAGTCTAATCACCATGTACATTCATTTCTCTATCTCAATAAATCATGTTCAAATTCTTCCAAGTGCTTTCTTCTTACCTTCTGCATCTGCTCCAGCTGTTCCTTCACCACCTGGTACTTCTCTATTTTTCTTCTTCCTGATCTTGCTGTTGACTGGGATTGTGACATCTATCACAACTGTGGTCTTCTGCTCCTTGTCAACCACCACTACGTCTGGTTGGTTGGCCTGTCTGGAACTTAGAGTCCCACAGGACCTTTGCTGTGTTATTCTCAAACACCTTTGGTGGTGTCTCCTGTTCGGACCTGGGGACCTTGGGGCCATATGCAACATAGATGTTCCTGTACACTATCCCAGCCACTTGGTTGTGCCTCTCAGTGTACATGGCCTCAGTTTGCGTCTTACATCCTGGTACTATCTGTTGTATAATGTCCGGGGCACTTTTGTATCATCTACAATTGGTTCCTGTTACCTGTGGTGGACTGGTGCTTAGTTCCTCGTCTTGCTCCTCACCACCACGTTTCTTCACCTGCCTGAGGCATTCTTGGAGCAGCTCATCCGATGGGAGGGGGGGCTTTATGTGAGCTATCAGTTTGTAAAATCAGCGTTAGGTACACCTCTTCAGTTGCTTAATTACTTAATTTAAGGTAATTTAAATTATGCTGAACGTGCCATGGTTGTTGGTATTTCAGAAACTGCATATCTACTCTACACACAAACATCTCTAGGGTTTACATGTTCTAAAAAAGAGAAAATATCCAGTGAGCAACAGTTCTTTGGGCAACAATGCCTTGTTGATGTCAGAGGTCAGAGGATAATGACCAAACTGCATTGAGCTTTGAACAGTAACTCAAATAACTACTCTTTACAAGCAAGGTAGATGTTATAGCAGTAGAAGACCACACTTGTGGTAGTGGTGTAATGATTACTACCAGCTAACATAATTTAAGCACCACAGCGAAAACCTACCTGAGTACTGTTCCTGATTGTGCCCATCATTTTATGACCATAGTGAGCCAGTGTACCATCTTTTGATGGCTGCTTCCAACAGGATAATGCACCATGTCATTAGCTCAAATCATCTCAAACAGGTTTCATGAACATGACACTGCACTCAAATGGCCTCCACAGCCACCAGATTTCAGTCCAAGAGATCTGGTACTTATAACCTGTACCTAATAAGGTAGCCATTGGATGTATATAATAATGTTGTGCTTGTACTTTGGAACTCCAGAGACTGGCAGAGATATGGACTCTTGTTCAAAGCTATCTGGGCAATTCAAAAACATCTTTTAGTACAGATGCCACATTTTTTTCCTCACATGGTTTAAGGACCAAGTTATAACTTACTAAAACTTTAGTATTCCTCTCCCAAAGTCAAAAAACACAACATTTTATTTATTGAAGCACCTCGTACAGCAGCAATGTGAAACATAAAGATAACAGGCTGACAGGGGAACAATACAAAATAGATTTCAGAGCAGTTTTAAAGATTCATTAGGAAGACAACATACAGAGAAACTCGTAAGTACCTAAGATATTGAAATGCCCTCAGCTTTGTAGTGAGGCTGATTTTTGACTCCTATAATTTCAAGGTTTTTAAGGGAGGGTGAAATTTAAGGCAGGGTGAAATTTATTTTTACTTCTCTATGCAATAGAGAGTAATAGGCACTTTTTCAGAAGGATAAGTAGGTGGAATTAAAGTGATATCTAAATAAAACATGCATTGCAACTAATAAAATTTGATACCAATATGTGCAATCATCTCATTACTTTTTAAAGGAGTGATAGGTTAAAGGTCCCCTATTCAGCATCTAAAATAACTTGACCAACACTGTTAAAGAGTAGTTTTTCGTGCTGCAAGGTCACACAGAGGAACCTCAGTTCCTATTGTGACTCTCTTCCTCATCCAGAAGTCTCTACCTAGAATACTGTCATTGATCATTACCAAGAAAAGTGTGAAATAGTATGGAACAATGTCCAGCATGCCAGTCGCCCAGCATTTCCCCACATTGTTCGATTCATGGATTTTTACCTCATCAGAGGATTTTGACGTCCATCACCAACGACCTTCACACAGACAGGATTTCTTAGAGAATGTGGTGGGCACAGGAAGCGAAAGACTTGTGCTTTCCCTTGCAGACAGAATTGCTTTTACGTAGGTAGGATTCAGTAAGTTGAGTCAGACAGATTTTATCATTTACCATAAACGTGACTAGAGTAATTAAAAACATAATACTGAAAGATGCCACATTCTCACAATGCGATTTTATTTTAAAATTATAAAGTGTAAAAAATATATAATAAATCTAAATTATTTACTTTTAAAAATAAATTAAACACAAGAAACTGCAGCCACAGTAGTCGTTATGTGGTTAGTTTCAGTGATATTTGACAGTCAGACATTACCATATATCAGGTTAGTGCTTCGCAAAAGTCTTGAGTCGCCCCTCATTTCTTTATATTTTGCTTCCAAGGAGAGAAACAAATTTTTTAAAGTAGTCTTTCAGTCCAATCTTTGTACCTGACTATTTTCAGAGGATTTTTTTTTTGTTAAGCCACTAAAAACTGATTTATGAATCATTCATGCATAAGAAAGGCACCTAACTCAGAGAATAAACTGGAGTTGTGTCAATACATAACAGAAAACCTAGCAAGGAAACTATTTTAAATTGTATCTTTAGGCACTTGATTTCTAGCAGAGAACAAAAAAACATATCATTTGTTTCCATTTCTTTAGTTGAATCTGTGAAAAATGTCAATGCCAGGCATAAGACAAAATTCCTAAAACATAAATGGTGTGCTGTGTATCTGTAAAAAAAAGGAAACAGAATAACAGAACAACTAAAGAAGAATGCAGAAGCCCTTCTACGTGTTATGGCAAATTGCAGAATTGCTGAACTGCCACCTCAGCTTGCAGTCAAGTTCTATACTCTTGCTAATGACCTACTATTTTTATTCAGGTGTGTTGCAACAGGGACACATGGAAAAGTTTCAGGACACCGGCCCTCGAGGACTGGAGTTTGAGACCCCTTATTTAAAGAAATTAATACAAAGCTTTCAGATGAGACTTCATGTTTTTTTTAAGTATAGAGATTGACTTCCAAGCTTGTTACAACTGTGCAACCTCTGTTTTTGTCTTATATATTTTTATCTCTGCATTTCTCCATGTTTCAATAAATCACTTTGCCTATTTGCCATTTTAACAGCAAAATATATAAAGAAATGAGGAGTGCACAGAACTGTTTATTTAACAGTCGGTGATGCAATATCATATTAGAAAGTCCAAGTGGAAAACCACAGTACTGTCCAAGCATTTACAGGCTAAATATAACCTGCAATCTGACTGACCTTTCTACAGTAAGTCTCTTCATCCCGTTCATCCTCCAAGAAAGTTTTGTTTGTCAGTGGCTTGTTTCAGTGAGGATGCTTAGTAGCACTTTAAACTTCCTGGTTTATGTTGATTATGCATGCATTGGTATTATTCTGTTGGGTTTTCTGGAAATCAAAAACTGGAAACAAAAAAAACAAAAACAAAAAGTAAAAAGAATTTTTATTTTTATTTATACTTTCTATCATTCTTATTTGATCAAGTGAGAAAGCAGAGAAAAACATATTTAGCAGAAAAAAGTTAGCATCAGTTCAGTAAAAAGTAATTACTATGGTTATTGTGGGAATCAATATTCAAAATAAACACTTGATTAATGTAATATGCTGAGAATCACCAAAAGAAATATGATTGTTCAAATTCATCATTTAATTTTTCTTATTCCTTGTTTAGATTTACTTTTTTTTCATGCGAAGTCCTTTGAAACTGAAGACCTCAGTTTTGACGATCACACAAAAAGTAAACTCACCAAAGAAACACCATAAGGACGGGCAATAAAATGTGGTAAAAAGAGCAGCACAGCTTAGAGTCTAACTAGTAGCTGCATTGGAAAAAAATTAAAACTTTAATATTTAATGTTAAGGATCAAGGATTACAGACAGTTTAAGTGAACTTTTATTGATTTCTTGATGATATTTTAATCACCCCCTAATTGTTTCATGAGAACACGTTTTGTTTTGTTTTTTCAACTTGAGAACCATACAGAGGACAAATTTATGGATGTCTTATATTGGATCCCAGACTGCACTTCTGGTGGCCTTAGTGAAATTAAAAATATTTGAGGAAATATCCGGGATTTTTATTCACCATAACTTTGACCACTGTCTTCCAACTGCTCTTGGTAAAAAAAAAAAAAAAATTTAAGTAAAAAAAAATTTAAACCTATAGTCTATGTGCACAGACATAACATGTAGTTCCTCTTTGATTATGAACAGAGACAGTTGGAAACAATGGTTTGCTAATTAGCATGCTTGTTAGACGGAGGCCTATTATATACTGCTGAGAACCGAGGGAAAAAGAATCTTCCCATTGAACCTTTTTTTGTGATTTCCTTCCTCTTTGGAGCTAAAAGAGCCCACCCAAACACATGAGATATCAATGGAAAGCCCAGGATGTCCTATTTAGTGTATCGGGACTTAGTAGGGTGGCACAAATAAGTCAAAAGATATAGACCAAAAAACAAATGTCCATTACAGAGGATGTAAATGAATAGGCTGGTTCTCAGGAAGATAAGGAAGTAAGTTCAATTTTCATTACTTCTGAACCCCCATGTTTGTCTCTTAGGGTAGAGTCTAATTTGGTTTCATTGTTTTTCCTCACAGTATGAAAACAGATGGCCTTAAACAGATGTGAACACACTCTATGCATCCAAATGTGGCACTGAACAGATGTGAGGCACATAAGGATGAACTTTTTGGCCTCAATTTATGCACATAAGCATAAGCGTTCCCTCTTCATACTGTTAGCTTGCGGAGCAAAACTCTCTAGTCATAATAGTTGTGTGTGTGTGTGATTTTCAATCCCTGACTTCTCCAACAATCACATCCCCACCCTTTGATGCTGAGCCAAAGGATGTTGCTCTTCTACTAAAACAGGTCTTTGACTTCCATGTTGAAAAGGTGTAAACAAATATTACTCCTCCGTTGTTGCTTTCACAACAGCATAATAGTAGATTCTTTTTTCTGTTTCATCAAACCACCCATCAGGGCTTAATGTGCATAAAAATGAACATCTTCAGCTGGAGAATGTAGGCAAAAGATAAAGTGTATAATGAAGCATGTTTAAGGCAGTCCACTGTGACCAGAAACACAGACAGAGGAATTATTTACTGGTATGTGTGGTCGCTCTCTTACAACATTACTGGCTGTTTTGTTTTGCACTGTTGCTTTTTCCTCACTACGGCATTTGTGGTTGAAAAATAAGTTGCATTTATATAAAATTTAACAGATACCTTTTTTTTTTTTTTAAATCACAAAATCTCTTCTTAGCCAATAAATGTGGCAAATGGCACATACAAACGTCTGTATGGGTGTGGCAAAATAATTAAGGTGAGATAAAATGTGAACCGATGTTTGATCTTGGCACATCTGAGACAGTTAGTGTTTACTCTTGTTTCTTATCTCAGGCCCCCCGGAGCTGCTGAGATGATATAAGTGAGTCCATGCTGGAATACTGTATCACATATCACTACCACGATTTACAGCTCGTGGGATATAGAAAATCCCATTTGGGAGGGAGGCCATTCTACAATTTGCAGCGAAATAATTATATGCACTACATATACAGATCAGTGCATGTGTTCCATTACAGGAAATGATGTTGGACCAATATTGCTGACAGTGAAGGATTTTGTCAGTTCATGATTGCTGCTTTGTTTAAAATTAAAGGAGGATCAGCCTTGCTTCTGTGCTTTTGTATTGGAAGCAAACAACATTATTAATAGCACTCTTGAAACAGGTCATTTCTTGTTTTAGAAGAGTTTATGTAGTGGACATCGCAGGGCTTTTTGAGATCCAAATGCTATTTAGTACTGAAGAAAGTGGCAAGATATCAACTTTAGAACTGCATTAAACAATAACTTTCTATCAACAAAGGATCAAACGCTTGTGTGCAAAAGAGATGAAGTGATAAGGTCACAAGGGAAAAGCTCCGCAGCAAGGCTGGCATTAACATTTCCATGGGTAAAAACCAACTTCCTCATCAAATTCAGGTTCCACTTCCAAAGGTTAGATCCCATCTGCAGGAAGTCTGGCTCTTCTTAAAAAAAATCTCCTTGGAAAATTCATCATCCTGGAAAATGACAGGTCAGATCTTACTGTCATGTTTGAACATACAGACACAAAGGAAACAGACAAACAGAAAATCAGACCAATAGATGCAGAAACGCACAAAAGGTAGCCCAATGACCAGAAATGCATATAAAAACAAACCCATCAAATTCGCGTGCCCCCCCTGAAAAGAGTTCAGGGCTAAAAGTGCATGCAGGATAAAAGCCAAGGATGAGCCTTCTGATGGTCCAAAGTCTGTCCTTATCTGCTGGCACTCTTGGTTTTATTAGTTTGTAAACTGATTTACATCCCACTTAAGTTAATGTTGTCCCAAGGCATCCCAGATGGAAGCTCAGCACACACAGCAGTGTTATCTGAGAGAAGCCTTTTATCAGGTGAAAGATTCACTACACAGAACACTGTTTTTCTGCCAAGTGTGAAGTGATCATAAAGTAGTCGTGAATGTTCTCCATAATTGTTCTATAAAGTGTGAAGAGCAGCCACTGGATCTCTGTTGGGTTTAAGGTTTTAAAATCTACTTTTCCAGTCTGCAGTTAGCAGCGCTGGGCAGTGAGCAACCGAGGCGTTTGTCCGTGGCAAAACTGAGGCGGGAATAAGCCTGCGATGCCTATAATGTTGTCATGGCATTGCAGACCCCTGACCGAGCTTTTCAAAAAATGTTTTTGTATAGGTTTTGTAGAGGCAGAGGACATTTGTAAGGGCTTTTACAACAGCAATTAATAGGCAAAGAGTGGGGACCCCAATTCACCTTTAAGGGGAACTCATCCCCTAATAAAAGCCACTCCCCATGTGTTTGCTGCTCTCAAAGAAGCACACACAGAGTGAAAACATAGGAAGAGAGGATGGTTCAGTGTGCCTCTTCTCAAAGAAACTTCATCTTCAAAAGGAGTTGAGATAAATCATGAGTCAGAGTGGTTAATGTTTAGCCCCGTATAAACCTGAGCTCTACAGATAAGATACTTTCATGCTTTTGTAAGACAACCTGAAGGTGTCATGAAAATGGTGTGTTGCACTGGTTTGCATACCTTTCCTTGGCAGGTACATATACAGTACATAAATACATACAATTCATACAACTGTTATAAGAAAATCAGTTCTTCACAAACGGTCACGCCAGATTCAATAATCAGTGGTTTGGAGTGGCGCTCAAATCTATACTGTTCGCCACAAAAATATCAAAACAGCAGCCCCTGCAGGGAAATTGGTGAAAGATAAAAGGATATCCTATGATGGCTGTACAGCTAAATTGTTTCTCCTTATAGCACACTAATTACGTTTCCACTGTGGAAGTCAGATAAGCTAAAAACCATTAAAGTAAAATTAAACCTCGGATATTTTGTAAACAAATACAAACGATCCGGGAGGAAGCAGGAAATTTCTGGAATGGCGTAATTCAGCTGTCCTCTCCAACAATACCTGAACACGCGGCTGTTTAGTTGTCGTTGTTGTCAAAACAAAACGTAATAATTAAGGAGTCGAGTTTTCGATTTTCAATTCATATCTTAAAATGCGCCACAAGTCAATTTTATATCTTATATCTCTGATTATTCTGCAGTTTGAAAGGCCTGAACTGAAAAAAAGGTTCATTTTAGCCATGCCCTTTTTTAAAAAGAAAAAACATTGTTATGCTTTGTGTTTGTTACATAACTGATAGTCCAGTCTGGGTCAGTTCAAGTGTTCACTGACCCAATCTCACTATGCAGCTGTAGTCTCATGATTGTGATTTCCCCCGCGATGCTACTGTCCGCTGGGAATGAATAGGAGCCTTTGAAGGAGCCTGTTCACCAGTGATGATTTCAGAGCGTGTGAGTGTGCAACTGGATGTTTTTTGGACAAAGCATCACCCTGTCAAACACAAGCTAAACAGCCGAAAAACCTGGAAATCATTTCATCGGCCTTTTGGCTCTGCTGCCTCCTTCCAAATTCCCCTCTTCATCATTGCGAAGAATCGCCACTCTTTATCCATGAAATCAAAAAAATGTGCTTAGGAACCAATTTATCGACTTTCCCCTTTGTGACCAAACAATAATTAGATAAATTTGAGCAATTAGTAAAATGAGTTCCTGACTGTCACAGGCTATTTCGCGGGTCACTGCTTTTCTGTGTTATGTACGCTCCTCAAATTTTTATACTGCAGTTTGTTTGTTCAGCCGCTAACCCACAGCATTCCCAGCAAACTCTCAGCGCATGTGTACAGTTTGATTTCATCTTCCACCCTTTCAGCTCATTGCACCAATTTCTTGTTGTAGGGAAAGCAAGAAAAAGGCTAAACTGCAGCCACTCTTTGCTGACAAATGCCTCACGCTGCCTTGGAGCGTGAAGCAGGGTACACCCTGGACAGGTCACTACCCTGTCACAGGGCTAACACAGACAGACAACCACTCATGCTCACATTCACACCTATGGATGATGACGCGTTTTGGGGCTGTGGGTTGGAGAACTACGATTTTGTCTATGTTTAGTAAGAAAAATTCCCACTCCTGCTCCTTCTTGTGATTCACTGCGTTTCCATAGATGGGATTTTATGGTGTAACAGTGCCACTGTTCACCATATATCTGGTGTGCACCACCTTTGAATTGAAACAAAAAGAGATGCAATAATCAAACGCACCATGAACTTTCCCATTGACAGTAAATTAGCTGGAAATTTTTAAAGGTACTCATTACAGCTCCATTACAGCTCTTACACAAATCTCATAGGCAGAGCTTTTCAGTGTGTTTACAATTTTTTTAGCTTTCACACATTTTCCACATTCTTCTGCTGGTGGTCAGAACATATCACAGTTCACTCTGATGTGACGTGAAGGTATGATTTGGGGACGCTATCAGCGTGAAACTGTAGTGGTTGGAAACTGTGATAAGATGCAGATACATTTACTGTGCTGTAAACTGTGAAAGATTTCTGGAATCGTTTACATTTCTGTCAAGACAGGTCACAGTGAAATGTATGCTAATATTTGCCTTCTATGTGAAGATATATCTTCAAATGGCTCAAATCTGAGAGAAAAAATGAAGAATCCAAGGCCACAAAGCTAGGATAAATACACTGGGTTTTTGTTACTTTTTATACAGTGTTTTTGCTTTTGCTTTTTCATTAATTTATATTATTGTTGTAACACATCAGACTGAGGGTTTGGTTGAAATATTCATCTCGGTATTGCAATAGTTTTGAATGAAATTGATGCGTTGTTAGAATACAATGACTAAGCCATATGATTCATTCTAAACTCAAAAGTCCTTTTTTTTTTCTTTCTTTTTCTTTCCTTCCTCTTATGTATACACATAACTACTCATGACTTGTGATCTTACACAATCCAAAGACATGATGTTGGTCACCACAGGTTTTGGTTAAAATGAGACCTTTTGTACTTTTGTACCTTTCCTTATTTTCTGTAACAGCATACTGTATATGCTGTTACGCTGGCGAATGCTCAGATCAAACATGGCCAAAGTTTCAAACTGCGAGGCCAGAAAACGTAAGAACGTAACGTAAAAAGTTCAGGATTCACACTACTGCTCTAAACACTCAGTTTTAGATTTACGTTTTTACTTCTGGCTCCTAATGAGAGGATGTAGAAACAGACAGGAGGGCTTTGACCCAACTTAACCAATTTTCAAGGTCCAAGGAGAAGAGCATACAGTCTCAAGACGTTAAATCTCCATCAGTCAACGTTATCACTTGACTGTTGTATTTCCTGAGCACTAGTATAAAAATATATATTTTTATTCAGTGTGACTAACAGATATCAATAAATTATTCATTAGGTCTTTAACCAGTCATTAACTTTTAAATGTTAGTAAGTCATTGCTAATGTGACTGGGTCGCCTCTGTCTCGCAAAGCGGGTACTAATAGAAGCTCATATGAAAGACTGTAAGTGAGGCCAGGCTTGATGGGATTCAAATTTCATTTTTGACTGTGCTGCTAGAGCAATGCACTTGTCTGTCCATAAATATACTAAACTTTAACTACTCATGCTGCATGCACACAGTTTATTCTGTGCTTCACTATTTCTCAAATTCGCCCTCTGACTGCACTTGTCCTAAAGCACTTTGCACCAGTGCTTCTTCTGCATATTAAAGGCAATAAACAATCATGAAAATTTCTATCTATAGCACCTATAGCTATGATAAATTTTCCTTGAAGAACTGATCGTCTGTCAAACCTCAGCTCTTAACTACTGGAGGTGTATTTTGTATTTTGTGTATTTTGTCGGTTTAAATGTCACTTAAAGACAGAGTAAGGCAGTCTGTCAGGCTAACACTGAAACCAAATTGTTTATTTGAGTTCAAATATATGATAGTCATAATCAAACAGACTTGAACTACCTGGCAGTCTTTCAAAACCTTCTGGAATGTATACACCTTAATCACATTCCTTGCAATTTCAATACTGGACATATTCCAGTAAGAACAATGACTGTCAAACAATGATACTGAGGCAAAATAGTTTTGGTTTTGCTCTGTTAACGCTTCCAAAAGGGGATTTTACTTTACTCATCCTGGTTTGTAGCGGTAAATGCTTCCTGTTGACTAGCATCCATTATCAGACACATCATGTAAATTCTCACTCTGATAAATGAAAGCAGTTGAATCTTTATACTCCCTATGAATATTTATGAAAAGACTAAATGGACATAGCTGTTCATCAGGCAGTTCCATAGCTGCACTTTTGGCTTAATGCTAATATTTTCAAAAGGAAAAAAGGAAATTATTTCATTTTCTGCCATCTGCAGCATACACCAATCAGGCATAATATTAACACCACCTGACAAATTTTATGTCCATCCCCCTTTTAGTGCAAAAGCAGCCCTGACCCATGGAGGCATGGACTCGACTGGACCCAAGAAGGTATGCTTGTGTATCTGGCATCAAGATGTTAGCAACAGATCCTTTAAGTCCTGCAAGCTGCGAGGGCCTCGATGGATCAGATTTGCTTGTCCAGCACATCCCAGAGCTGCTTGATTAGATTGAGATCTAGGAAATTTGGAGGCCAAGTCAACATCTCAAACTCATTGTTGTTGTGCCCCAAGATTTCCCAGAAGAACATTACCCAATGTATCACCCTGCCTCCAACAGCTTGCCTTCTTCCCACAGCGCATACTGGTGTCAGGCATTTCCCAGATTCAAATCAAAATATAAGTTAAGCCTTGGCTAAATAAAGCATTAAAATGAAATGGGAAATGTAATACATTTTCTTGTATCTAAGTCTGAGCCTTCTGAAGACAATGTCCTTGTGGTGAAATTTATCTGCATTTTCAAACAAAAATTTATTTTGTGTAAGGGATATGTCATTATTATTTATATTATATGTCATTCTGTTCATGTGTTCCTGAAAACCAAAGCACATTTTAGTGATTTTAGTCAAAAATTCTAAAGACAATGTAAATGTTTTCCATTGTGCAATTTAACATAAGATTTGATCTGGTTTGATTTAAAACACAAAAATGAGCAGAGTTCAAAAGTTCAATGTTTGCTCCTATTTTTGATGTACGGGAAGCTGGAACTCACTGACAGTCATCACTTTCTGTAATATATTGCAAAAGTGTTACATAAAATCACTTAAGTCACAGTAATCATTACCATCAGATATGACATGCTGACAGATGTCCAAAAAGTATATTTTCCAGTAAAAACAGAAATTCAACCATTAATCATCATATTTTGTGGTTTAAATGCACTGCAGCCACCAGTAATTGATGCACATCCATTCAGCCAGTCTATTTTTACAAACCTCTTTGGGGGTTGGGTCAGGAAGGGCATCCAGCATAAAAATCTGCAAAATCAAATATGTAGAGCGATTCTCTGTGCCAACCTCTTGGGAAGAAGGGAGCAGGTGAAAATAGATTTTTACTTCTAATATATTACAGAGACTGATTACAGTCATCGAATGTCAACCTTCCCTTACAACAAAGGTTGTCCAACTGTGAATTTGTCCTGGGTCACTCACAGTACATGCCAAATATGATGCAAAACTACAAACTGGAACAGCTAATAATTACAAAGGCGTACATTTATTAAATGAAAGGGTGTATTTCCTTATCTGATTTTGATGCTACTTAAAAGTTGACACAAAATAGAACGATTAAAAGAAATGGAGTCGTCGTGAAAATAATGACAGAAGAAGTGAAACTGAAAGTCATTTAGTTGTAATAAAATTGGGAGATCATGAGGTTAAGGATAAGGTAGGAGTTAAACAGTTTAAAAAAGGAGCAGCTCTAAATGATATTGGAGGCACATAGCTGAGTTTTACTTCTGTGAGTGACTTTCTAGGTGGTTATTTGTTACTTTTATACAACTACCCAAAGGAAAAGAGGGGAAATGAAGGGGCTTAAAGACAGTTTGAACATATACCATATAACTCCAACATGTCAAGTTAGCGGACATGTACCGCAAAGGAATCTATAATTTTGGGTAATGAACTTAATACAGATTTTCACTAAATTGGGCACTTCATCGTCCGCAGACATTCACCAGTTAAAGCAGCTCAGCTGCTGTTTGTAGCCTTGAGTTGAGGGGGCAGGTGTAACAGGCAGCTCAATTCACAGAGTTGATGGTTCACTCTGCCGGTGCTCTAACTCTCTGTCAACAAAATAACTAATAACTATTTAGAGAGCATGCTTTTGGTTAATGAATTGCTATTGCCATCTATAATAAATGTGCCCCATTTTTAAGCCAAAAAGGATTAAACACCTCAAGTAGATGTTTCCTAATCTAGTGGCATGCAAATATTTTAACTTATCTTCAGACTGAAAATATGGCTCATTTATTAGTCCGCGTTTTCTTGTTGTCCAGAGTACTAGTGTAGTCCACTGTTGATGATCACATTATTTTTTCCGCGTCTCAAAGTGTGTCTCAGAGCTGGATTGTGAACTGTCACTCGGGTGGTCTTATAAAGGTTGAACACTATCAGTGGAGGGAGGGTGAAGCCTGAAATGACTATTTGGGAGTTGTCTTCTTTCCCACTCCCTTATGTGCTGTCCAAGGTGTGATTGCGCAGAAAAAAATGAAATGAAAGTCATAATTTTCCAACTTTAAAATGAATATAAATAGGAAAAAGATTACTTTAAATGTGTAAAATTCTCCTTCCGTGAAGCTGTATTTCTTTCTTGAACCTGTATTTGAAGCGAACTCGTGTTTTGTCACTAAAAACCTCACAAAAAGAGGCTTTGAACACAAAACTGTAAATGTTTGCATGAATGGAAAATGTACCTTTGGCTGCAGCTATTTAAAGACCCTGTTCTATTACTCACAAAAGTCCAAAGACCAGAAAGTACTGCACAGGGAGGTAGTGGGAGAGGGGCCAGAGGACAGGGAGAGGAGGAGGGAGGCGAGGGAGGGCGAGGGAGCAGAGGGAGGGATGAGAGCCCAGTCTTTTGGATTTCTCATTAATTCAGTGTGGCCCTCTCTTTCAGTTTTTTAAAGCCCGCCCACTAACCATTATCAACCCAGGCCTTATATATGCAGCCTGTTGCTGTTGTTTGTGAGTACATTTTGCAGAGCACCAGCTCAAACCCACAGCTGCCAAAATGAGAGAGTTCAAGTGCAAGGCTTTCTGGAGGGCAGTTCTGGCCGAACTGGTTGGGATGACCCTTTTTATTTTTCTCAGCATCTCCACAGCTATTGGGAACACAAACAACACTAATCCAGACCAAGAGGTGAAGGTGTCATTGGCCTTTGGACTTGCCATTGCCACATTGGCCCAAAGTTTAGGCCACATCAGTGGAGCCCACCTGAATCCTGCAGTTACCCTCGGGATGCTTGCCAGCTGCCAGATCAGTGTGTTCAAGGCTATCATGTACATTACTGCCCAGATGCTGGGCTCAGCCCTAGCCAGTGGCATTGTGTATGGAACACGGCCTGATAACACTACTGCACTGGGGCTCAACGCTGTAAGTAAAAACTTTATCTTGAGTTTAAAACATTTCTGCATTAATAGCAAAAATAAAAGCACTGCGATACGATGATGCAAAAGTGTGTATTTAAGGTGCCTTCACAGTGAAAACTGAAACTTTTGAGAGGATGTAAGTGCTGAATTGGCACTGATTATGCGGTTCTTGGGACATTCTGTCAATACTTATTAATGAATAGTGATGACACATTATTATTAAAGTATGCCATGCTGCAACAGCTAAAAGAAATAGGAAATATATATAGTGTCCACCCACTTGTACTTTGGCAATCTGTTTTTGGAAATTGAGGTTTTGAATACCAGAATTCTTCACTTAAATTAATGAGCAGTTATTACTTAATGCTACACCAATCTGTAATTAGCACCCACAGCTCTCTCCTTACTGAAAAACAACACTGGTAGGACCTGATATCACCCGGCCCCACCCCTCCCCCCCGCTTCAAGAAGCTGCACAGCTCTGCTTAATGTGAACAACAATAACCACGTTTTCCACGAAAGAAATATGAACAAGCAATGTGGCAATTTGCAGCGCTGCCAGATTGCTGTCAGGCTTCCTGGGCAATGCCAGCAGCTGCTAAATAGGAAGTGGTTGTGCTAGGAAACAATCTATCTATCTGACAAAGTCTGACAAAGTGTTGTTTTGGATTCCTCCCTTAACTTTCACAGCTCAACGGCGTCACGCCCAGCCAAGGCGTAGGCATAGAGCTTTTGGCGACCTTCCAGCTGGTGCTGTGTGTCATTGCGGTCACTGATAAAAGACGGCGTGATGTCACCGGCTCTGCACCCTTGGCCATTGGCCTCTCAGTCTGCCTGGGACACTTGGCAGCTGTAAGTTGCACTTTAACGCCATCATCAGTCATATATAACTTGTAAAAAGGGAAAAAGGAGCAGATACGGCAGGATTCTGCTCCTGCTGATGATATTCTCTCATGTTTCCTATTTGTTGTTGTTGATTGACTGCAGATCAGCTACACAGGCTGTGGCATCAACCCTGCTCGCTCCTTCGGGCCGGCTTTGATCCTGAACAATTTTACAGACCACTGGGTAAGTCGGGTGGGGGGGGGGTCACTTTACACATACCTCACATTTTTTCTGCATGGATATTATATGTCAAGCTTAAATAATTCAATAATTCCTCAACAGACAGATGCCTCGATTACTTGTGAATCTTCCTGCATGTGTTAATCAGTTACAGCTTTCCTATTGTTTTACATTTAGAGAGATTGAGTAAAGTAAGCCCTTTGACCATGACTGGAATCTGGGTTTTTCTTTGTCTTGTAATGATGCCAGACATTGATCGAAGCTCTCCCTTTGTAGGTGTACTGGGTGGGTCCAATGTGTGGCGGAGTGGCAGCAGCTCTTCTGTACGATTTCCTGCTTTCTCCCAAATTCGATGACTTCCCCGACCGCATGAAGGTGCTGGTCAGCGGGCCAGTGGGTGACTATGACGTCAACGGAGGCAACGATGCTACAACTGTGGAGATGACCTCAAAGTAGTGCTACGCAAACATGAAATGCTATTGTAAATATCTATACTCCTGTACAAAAGCGTTAGAATTTAGTTTAGTATCTTAGTATTTTTTTTCTGCTGTTTTGAGGTAACCAATGAGGATTGTGGTCAACGGGTCAGTTAGTGCCTCCTTCCTATTTCCCTCATGTTTTTGGCCAAGCACCAGTTTTTTATCCAAAGTGCCGCTCAGACAAATTAACTCTAAAATTTCCAACAGAGTCGAGTGTTAATGTTTGGGTTTTTTTAAGTATCAGTATTCCAGGTTGAGCCATTTTTGTATACATATTTCTATGAATCTGTATCACGTTTTATTTCTGATGGATAATGTATTGTGTGTGCATTTTTGAAACGCCTCTCACTTTTTTAAAAGTAAAATAAAACACTGGATATTGAAAAAAAGATTGTGTTCTTTATTGCAGTGTATGGATTTGATTTTTCCTATGCAGTCCAATGACCACAAATCTATCATGCATACAGGACCTCCTATGAAAAAAGATGATATCCTATTACTCTGCCAGGTGACCATGTGACTTGATTACAAATAAGTTCATTTGTGAAAATGGAATATGTAAGCAGCACTTCAACTAAAATAATTGCATTTTTAAAACTACATTTCACAGAATGATGCATTAGCTGATATTATTATTTACTTGTGTAAATTTCTTCACAAATTTTTAAGCAATCTGACTAACCCTGCGACAAAGAAAGGTTTACTTTAGCATCCTGGCTTTATTTAAAATAAATAAGAGTAAAGTTGTCTGCAATTCACAGATCATGATAGGTAAAATGTGAAATGTGAATAAAAAGGTCAAACAACATAAACAAAAAGAGGAAAAGAACAAACATCTGAGTGAGAACCTCACATCATACCCCAAAGTTTTAATCTCATCTGATGGTATCAAATTTTAATTAAAGATACAGTTTCCAGAAATCTGAAAAAGGAAACAAAACAAAAGAGAGAGAGAAAGAGAGAGAAAGTTGACCTCCTGTGTCTCATCTCTTTTACAACCCCCTCCCAAAAGTTAAGTACAAGGTGAACTGCTAAAAATTATATATAATGACTTAAAGTTAGACACAGCCTCTGAATTCCTCTCTCCTGGATGAATGTCTGGTGCTGCAAACTAACTGAGACCACAGGTCTTCCCTCCGATGTGGACTTTGGTTAAAGTGGCTGATTTGTGAGCTTGGTGCAG